>VUQS01020053.1:1108-20659 GCA_015108495.1 Heterochromis multidens
CAGATTCTCCAGTATTCCTCCTAACTGGAGCCTGCAGCTTGCATTCTTTAAATATCACAAAGCAGTGGTAGACAAGGGAAAGCCCTGTTTAACAGAGCGTGCTCAACTCTGACTCTGGAATTATTTTGGCCCTGCTTTTTGTGCACCATCTTTAATTAAAAAAATGCATGTATCCAGGATCCTGAGTTATATCATTTAGTCGATTAAACCAATTATATATATAGGGCCAGCCAACAAAACATTTGCCAGTATTATAATGACTCAACCAAGTGAAGATGTTAAAAAGAAACAAAAAGAGAGAAGTAGAAACACTGCATAAATATGCAGAAGTATCATTTTTTCCTCTGATACTGGTCTGTAACTTCAGGCTTAACCTGCAAAGTGACCCCTTAAGCAAACAGTCCATTTATAGTAAGGGAGTATTCCCCTGTTCATGCAATGAGTCACAGTAGCATCTGCATGTAGAATGCAATTTAGAGTGTACCCTCTGGTTTTGAAGGTCAACCAAGACCTGTGGTGTGGGAGGAGGTGCTGCTGATGGAGGAAGACTCACAGCTATGACTGGGCTCCCCTTCCCTCTGATGGATACCCCTCTTTCTGCCTCTGGATCCTCCTACCTGTTAGTCACCCATGGTAGCACTTTGACAGAGAGCAGCTGATGTAGGGAAACACTTTCCATAGCAACCAAACATGTCTGTCCTTCCCCTTCTGTTAACCTAATGCAATCAGCACACGGTTCAGTGAACATTCTTGTAGATTTACGAGAAAAACAAATGCCCAACATTATGTGCAGACTTCTCTTTTTTCAAAGAACCTATGCAGTGTTTTCCAACCACAGAATGACGGAGTCAGTGACTTACACCCTGCAAGTGTTGCAAAACAGCAGATTTCCTTGACACAAGGCGTGGGCGTTACGACAGCTTGCACAAACATTAGCCTGCGTGGAAAAAGGTCATCCCCAAGTATACCTTGAAGTGACTCTTGTAAAGATGGTGGTTTTAGGGTTGTTGACAGTTTTACATCAAGACTTTAAGAGTTCATAATTAAACCCTTGCCATCTGTTAAGGAAAATGCAAACTGAACCGTCCACTTTAATCCTCCAGGTTTTTGTTGTTGTTGTTTTTTTTTACTGTGTGGTGAAAGCAGTTGCTTTAGTGTCTTTTTTTTCAGTTAAATGGTCAGAAGTAAACGCGACTGTCAGGCTCGAGACAGATGGTTTTTTTCAGAGGTTAATGTTGCTGTCATGAGCTGTTGCAAACCACTTTAACATTTAAATTGTTCTTCAGTTCTAATTGAAGAACCGCTACTGAGGCAGTAGCTTCTCTGCATGCCTGCTCAGAATATGCTGCATCATTTATTCTGTACTGAATACATGAAACGACATGTTATTTAAACAGAGTTTTACCTCAGACTGTCTGTCAGTCGAGCAAACCAAAGTAAATCACACGGAATGATTGGGCTCTTTTTAGCCCATATTTAAATCTTTCTCGTGTCTACACAGCAGAGACTCTACCATGTAAATGTTTCTGTAAAGGAATATAAACAGTTACCTTATAAAGCATCTACCATTTAACTTTATCAGTGTGACCTTATTGACCTGACTTAGTCACATGGTATGTGTTAGGTCTTAGCAAGCTTCAGACATTCGTGAAACCTCCTAAAGTATTTATGCATGCTTCAGTAAGCTCATTTAGTCGGTGCCATAATTTTTCAAAGAAATCCATCCCGTGTTTGTGAGTGTAGACAACTGGCTCAGTGTGCATTACACTCTTCCTCTGAGTACATGGAATGCTTTTTCCTGTCCTGACTGGTCCTGATTCCCACTCTGCATCATGCATGCAAATCATTATCTAATCAGGAAGTGAGGAATCAGATTACTCAGATAGGCTCAAGATCTAGTTGAACCAGGCAATAATGATGATTATGATGATGATGTTGATGCTCTGGGAAGGAGACAAAACAGGCACGATGCTGTTTGTGACATCATGAACAAGAAAGCATGTAGAAGTTATCTAAAACGAGGTGTCCTTTATCTGCAAATAAACTCAGAAGCCTATTTTTAGTTTATTTATAAGGAATTGTTTGAAGAGATGGAGTCAGGAGAACATTTATAGAATAAACAGGTTTAGGCTGTAATCTGGTGATCAGTAGCAGATGGCTTCTCATGATTCCTTCATGTGTCGCTTTGCTGTCGATAAAAATCTGTCCCACCTGATCGGCTGCATACACAAAGTGCTAGGCAACGGCTCTGACCTTTTGAGGGAATTAAGTGAGGACAGTCTGAACCTTTCAGAGTCCAAAGAGAGCAAATGGATCCAAAGGGAGTGGGTGTTATTTGAGATTATTTCATTTCATTTTCTAAGTATTTTCTTTAAGTACTTTAATTGTTCTGTTCAGTGCAGGCAGCTGTCACAGATACCTAAACAGACTGCACTTTAATGTGTGATAACACATTAAAGTGGATGTGGATGGCACATTTACAGTACGTCACCCTGGACAGAAAACCACCATAAAGTCTTTTATTCATGTTTATTTTGTGTTCATATCAAACATGATTCTGGATTTACAGCATGTGCATTAATCTCTTCTTTTTTTTAAACTCTTTTTCTTGTAATTATTTTATTAACTATCACATTTTTAAGTGTGAAATTACCAGAATTTCTAGTGGGTGCTCTAAAGTGTGTTTGTGTTCTCTTCACATCATATCAGTGTTCACAGTTTTTCAAACTTGATGCAGAGTTTCTTATTTTGAATCTGTAATAAAAACAATTAGCAGACTATTCGAACTTTCTTATAGTGCACTCTAAGAGAGTGTTATATAAACTGTATTTAATGGTTTCAAGTACCCATTACTGCTGCATGAGTATGCAGGAGAAGTGCAGATTGATTTATAAAAAGTTTTCAATGCATTCCCTCATCGTGGTGATATAATTTAGACATAATACAATGTGGCTTGCTGTGATTTATTGAACAATTTTCAAGATATAAAGAATGACAGATGCAAAATATTCAGCCGTTTTGTGAAGTATTCATGGGTTGAACCAGGGAACAGTACTGGTGTTATTCTTTTGAGAAAAGCTAAGTAAATTTAGCAAAAGAAGTTATGATGATGGGAGAATAATAGATGAGAAAACACTGTATAAAAGAAAGAGAATTCGTGACAAGTTCAGAGGAGCCTTTGAACAGCCTAAGTGTCGTCAGTTTTATAGCAATATCTAACACTGTAGCTACAGATCCCCAAATTATTTATTTAATACAGCAAGGGTTATTTTTTGCTTATTAATTCAATATTTTATTTCTATATGGGAGAAAATATTACATGTTTTTTGCTTTAACATGTAAGAAATGCATCAGTGAATCAGAAAAGCATGTGTGCTATTTCTTGGTGCCAGTTTTAACAGACCTGATGGAGAGATTTTCTGGCTGACCTAATTGTAAAACACTGATTGTAAGTACGTTAGGTATACTAGAAATTCACTGTTGATTTTATCCGTGCATTTCTTTTATTGACACACATCTAAAACAACATTAAACAGGATGTCAGGATGCCACTTTGCACCCTTCCATTAACTAGTTTCTCCTCTTTCTTTAATTAATAATGAGCTGTATGTTTTCCTGTCATTATAGAAATCATCTTCCATCATGTTTTAACAGCATGCTTTCTTCGCTTGAGTAGTTGTTAAAAAAAACCTAGCAAATCTTTATCCGCACTTTGATGCGCTAGGCCAGTTTTTATTGCGCTTACAAGCTCTTTTTCTGTGTCAGATTCAAATATCATGCTCACTTTCAGCCTTGTGTGACATTTAAGTCTCTTCCTTTTGTTTAACGGGGAGGCCCCTTGACAAGCCAGTTTGGTTTTTGCAACCTCTCCACAAGATTTTATTGTTTATCTCTACATTTTAACACACTATTGCACTTTCTTGTCCTACACGAAATCAAAACACTCCCTGTAGCTGGTACTTTGCAAAGCTAATGTGGGCCAATGAGTAGATGGAAAAAGATTTTGGGTGCAAAAAATCCCTAGACACGAGGTATCTTGGGAAAATTTAGCCTGAAATTATTTTTGAAAGACTTTCGGCCCAGTTTCCATTGGCTAGTCACATACTCTGATGGTGTGAGATCTAAAACAAACAGTGTAAAAGCACAAGAGCTTAAAGTTTGTTGTGTTTGGCAGTGAAGCTGCATTTTAGAGCATCATACGAGGAAAAATGTTATCATCACACATGTTGAGGAAAGAGTGTGGGCGTATGCACCTGGAGCACAGTGACAATATTGTGTTCTGTTGATTTAATAATGCCCTGTTGTAGTTATTTTCTGATTAAATACATTTTTATGTGTGCACAGTTCTGTGTATTCTTGCTTCTGCTTCAAAGAAATTTTGGATGTTAAGAGTGATTCTCCCTGTCTATAATCATGGATTTTTACAGAGCGAGATGGAAGATGCTATCTTTTGCTTGCAGCCACGCTTTTATGTTTTACAAAGAGGCAGGCTAGTGTGCACCCACCTTCTCTTTTCTCTCCGTCTACATCTCACTGTTTCTCTCACTGCCTGGTTGTTCACAGGCAGGCAGTTTGTGCAGAAGCAGGCACCATGTCCTCCCCCACAAACCCAGAGGTGAAGGAACTGAGCCCTGTCGACTTTATCCAGCTACAACAGTACATTGAATGTGAGTACAGACAGGCGGGCAGGCAGGCAGCTTTCTCAGCGCTTAACACCCCCCCCCCTCCACTTCCACTTCCACCCACACACACTCATTTACACTCGCTCATGGTTTCTCATATCTAGAGGAGGTAGCAGTCTACCACATTCTCTTTTTGTGCAAATTGAGCATGCATATATTTATTTGTACTCCAGATAAATCTATATTTATGGTGTAACCATATACACAGATGACATTTCAGAAGTGTGGATTAAAAATGTTTACACACAGCAGAGTCGAACAGAGGTACTGTACATGTGTATCCCTGTGTGACCTATGTGTCTTTGCTTTTGCTTCTTTGCTTCCAGACAACAGCTTGAAGGTGAAAGATGTGCTGATGGAATTCAATCCAAAAGGCAGTCTGGCCCGGCACAGGCATGGAGAGGTGAGGGGACAGTGTGTCCTGCTGTTCACAGTCAAATCTACTCCTCCAAAACTAATTCACGGAGATGCCAGCTAAAAGCCAGAATAATAGGTCTGAGTATAGCTGTTCCCAGTAAAATGAGAATAAGATTAATGTATATTGGGCAGTTATTAATTACCCTAGGCTGATGAATTAGATTCCAACCTACAGTATCGATCAGGCTGACTAAGCTGTCCATGAGAAATATCGTCAGCGTATTCAAGAGAGACTGCAAATGTAAATTACCTCCTTAGATTTGCCCACGCAGCAAGGCCTTGTTAAACAGTGTGCTGGCTTCCCTCATGCAGTGTAAGCTCAGATGTGATTGAAAAAAAAAGAAAAAGAAAAAGATTTCTCAAATCAATGGTTGTCACTGACAACTAATTTGTGACACCAAATGTAATAATTTCTTAAGTATTTCTTACATCAATTAAACTTTATTTGCTAGTTTGAGTTTAATTAGAAAATTGGAAGGAAATGTTGCTTTTTATAATGGGAGAGAACATAAATACATCCAAAAAGCACAAGTTAATTGCTGTGAAAATACACATCCAGCTACAACAGTACATTTAAATGATTTGTTGTAAATATGGTGGAGCAAATCCGACAGTCTCTCTCGCTTGTTTGCTTATTTCTTTTCTTTGTGTGATCCGGCTGCCTTGCATTGATATTATTTATTACTTGGGCAGCTCTGCAGGGTAAAAAGTAGGGAAATGGAATATCAACAAGAAATGGGTTTGTAGTTCACCATTATCAGGGGACTTCAGCTTGTTAGCCCCGCAGCATAATATCATGTGAGACACACAGATGCCATGCCAGACAGATGGACTGAAATCTTGAAGCAGGAGCTTGCTTTTTTGTTTTATGTCATTGTCACATGACACCCTGCAGACACTTTGTTTTGGAGAAATTTTTTTCTTGTATATAATTCATTAAATCTATCTGAGTAGCTTCTTGGGCTTTTGAGATCCTGTCAACCCCTATTTGAGCTTATAACAACAGTATTTTTCTGATAAAGCAACACAGATTTTTACATAGTAGATCATAATAATAGTTGCGATTGTTGTCTTTTCTTATTTATTTTCATTTGACATTTCACTAAACCACTGTAAACAAAACATGCTTCTCCCATTCATGTTTTTTTTTCCCAGTGCATCAATGAAGAAGGCTTTCGTCTGTTTCTGAAGACATATTTAGAAGTGGAAGACTTCCCTGTGGATCTCTGCCAGAGACTCTTCCGCTCCTTTCAAAACTCTGAACCCGGCCAAGAAGACCGTACCAGTGAGATTATACATACACACCGTGTATACAAACAGATCACTGCCTTCACACTACTTTTCAGCAGACCCTTATCACCTCACGCCATGACCTATTTGGCATGCATTCATTTGTCATCACATGCCTGCATGGTACTGTTTGTCTAGATATGCTAACTAGAGAATTAAGAGCCCCCTCTCGCTCCTCAATCTCTCCTGTAGAGGAAGTCTTCCTTAAAGATGTCTCATGTTACTTCTCTCTACTTGAAGATGGCCAGCCCAGGGACAAACTAGAGTGTGAGTTTTTTGTTTCTTTTGTGCCCAAAATAGTAATAACTCATCTAGAAGTTTCACTTTCATTTCCATTCTTTCTTTAGTTGCTTTCAGGCTTTATGACAGAGATGGCAATGGAGTCCTGGACAGCTCTGTAAGTTGTTGAGAAAATCTTTTAAAGTATATTTAAAACATCTTCATTACAGCCACAATACTAAAACAAGTCTGCTACATTTTGAACAGGAAGTGGATCGGATTATTGCTCAGATGATGCATGCTGCAGAATATCTCGACTGGGATGTGTCAGAGCTCAAGCCGGTAAGTCCCAGAATATAAATGTAAAATAAGTGTCCTGTATGCACTGCACTTTTGAACAGTATAGTAAATGTATGTAAAGACAGACATATTTATTTGCACAAGATATCCGTAACAGTGTCACGTACACTATATGGCACTTCTTGTTACTCATTTGCTAGGGATTCATAAAATTATAAGCTTCTCTGCATGTACAATTCACTCGACTAGTTTCAGAAATCATATGGCCTTTTTTAAGTGACAGAAATGTGTGTGGTGATTGGATAATAACTAAATGCGATTTCATCAGGTTCTGAAGGACATGATGACAGCAATTGATGCTGACAGCAGTGGCACGGTGTCTCTGGAAGAGTGGGTACAAGGAGGCATGAACAACGTTCCCTTGCTGGTCTTGCTGGGTCTGAAGGTGCTTTTAAAAGGAGCATGTTTACTTTTTCATTAAGTGTTGGCTCCAGAGGCCAAGCTCAGATATATTTAATTTTTATAGCAGGTGTCTCACAAAGTGGTAACTGCTCTTGTAAAATTCCTGGCCTTGCATGCCTCTCCTCTGTCCTTCACCTCCTCCTCTTTTTCCCTAAAGCCCTTTTTGCCAACTCACTGTTACAGGGTGTGGTAATCTCATTCCCTCCGGTGCAAGCTCTGCACCATCAGAATGCCTTCTGTGTTTTCCGTTTACTCTGCACAATATGAATGCTTGAATAATATAGGAGTCTTAGTGCTAATGCTGTGTATATTCAACTAAAGAAATAAGATATTTATTTATTTTGAGTATTACGGGAAGTCACACTAAGATTAAAAGAAAACAAATGATGAAAATGTTCCTCTTTGTTGGTATGTGCTAATCCTTGTACTTTAAGAAATATTTTTTTATATGCTTACACCCCTCATCCACTCAAAGCAACACTATTAGCTTTTTGGCACTTAAAAACTGAGGCTCAAAAATGTTTGTTCGTTATAATTGAAATTTTATTAATGTGGATATAAACCAAGTAGAAATATCTTTGGATCTAGTGGAATTTCTTTTGAGAGATTCTTCTCACGTGTCACTCTGACTTTTTCCTAAAACGTTTTAATCCTCCTGCTCTGCCAGTTTTCCATTAGCCTCTGTACATTTTGTATATGTCTGTTATATTTTTTATTATAAGTATTTAACTTGGCAGGAGTTTCATATGTTTGCATTAACCATTTGTAGTGTATTAATCTAAGGCTAGTATTTACTGTCTATGAGTTACAGTACAGCTCAACAGAACTGACTGCTGAGACTTCAAATTTTCATTCCATCCATTTAAAATGAATCAGTTTATTATTGGCCCTATACTTTAAAGTGGTTGCATGATACCAAGGACACAGATCCGCTTTGTGTTATGGGTGTTTAATGTGTTGCCAGGAATGTAGTCTGTTTGACGATTCACCGCTGTGATCTAAACCCATGAACTAGATTGTGTCACTGGGTTTGGCCTCTGCAACAATGCCAGGGACTTCCCCTCCAGCTATTTCTAGCCACCAGTGGACATTTGAAGCCTGGGGTACATGAATTCAGCCCCCTCACAGTTCCTGTATGCTTTATGCAGACTGTCTACTGAGCCTCATGCAGCAAGTGAATGGTTGATGCATCCTGTCATAAAAAACTGTTTCAATGTCTAATCTGGGTAAGAGTGCTGACCACTCTGTAAACAGATTGAAAGCCATTTTATAGTCTTCTGTTAAGCGAGATTATAGTTTTGATTTGAATATCCATGAAGTTGTGCAGTATGTCATGATATATAGAGTTGCCGCATACTGCATAATGAGCCATCTTATTAAGTTTAGTCATGAGTGGGTGCAAGAAATGAAATGCATGCCTGGCAGTGGAACCAAAATCTAACAAGAGGAAGCGATAAAAGCTTCATTTCTTGCAAACTTTTATTTTTCTATTCAAAAACCAAGTGTGTTTGCACAAAATTAAAGATCATAAACCCTTTTCTTCTTCCCTTTCTTGCACTGACTTCTTTACTGACCACTGTTTCAACAACTAGATGACCCAGAAGGACGGGCAGCACCTCTGGAGGATGAAAAATTTCAACAAGCCTGTTTACTGCAACGTGTGTCAGAGCATGCTGCTGGGTTTGAGGAAGCAAGGACTGTGCTGCACCTGTGAGTACAAGAACTCACCAGAAGAGGGTGCAAGGTGGTGTTAAATTTGAAAATTGCATGAGCTTTTTCGGATTAATTAATGCTCATCTGCCTGCTTGACATTTAACACAGTAATTTATGTGTTTAAAATTATATGACAACTGGTTTATGTGTTTTTTTGTGCAGGCTGCAAATACACAGTCCATGGTCGCTGTGCTAACAAGAATCCGGCCCCTTGCACCAGGACGTACGTGAAGTCCAAGAAAGAAATAGGGGTATGCTGATGTCTCCATGACAACCTTTACAGTCTAAATTTGATTTCATGCTATGTCTGAGTGGTCTCACATGGACAGTTTAACATCCATCCCACTTTTCAGGTTCCAGCACACGACTGGGTGAGTGGGAACTGTGACTCTAGGAAGTGTGACAGATGCCAGAAGAAGATCAAGAGCTTAAAAGGCCTAACAGGCAAACACTGTGTGTGGTGCCACACGATGGTGAGGGAGCATCTCAGTACGTGACTCATTTTTAGGAATAAATTTTAGTAAATTACTTTCTAATCAGGGAGGAGATTTGATTGAATTGCATAGATTTTAACTACCAGATATTCTGGCATTGTTGTGTGTGTTTGTATCAAATCCAGGAAGGCTTGTTTTCCCTCTTTCTATACTGTCTTTTTTTTAATTGGATGCTCTATATCTGCACTGTTTTTCCGAGTATTTAGGTAATGTATCATTTATTTGTGTTTTACAGCGTCATGATGAATGTGTGGACCAAGAGGCAACAGAGTGTACGTGTGGGCCGCTTAGAGACCATATTCTTCCTCCATGGGCCATATATCCTGTTGTAAAGGTACATAATTATCCTCAGGCACATCTCAAGTACATGTACAGCTCAAACAGTACACAAACAGAGCCTGTCACACCAACGCAAAACATAACATCAGCCAGGGGCTGTTTTTTTCATTGGAAAATCATTCTCACCTGTGTGGCATTTTATCAGGTACATTAGGTAGATATTTTTCATCCTGTTCTCTTAAGGCAAGAAAAACTATGATATTTTTAATGATTTATATACTCTCTACCTTTATTTTTCTCCCTAAAGGAGAGACCAAATAATGTAAAAAACTGCTGCTCGGGGTCAGGAGATGACAGCGAGCTCAATACCACTCCTGACGGACAAGTGCTTCAGGTATTATTCATGCAAGCAAAAGCTTTTATTAAAGCTGAATAATAAGAGCTCGAAAATGTACACCACGCTATTAGTATGAGGTTTGCTTTTCATATTCCATCAGTATAATACCTGCAACATCTGTTTATAAATCATCAGATCTGCCCTATGCCGAACACCCGTCCTCTACTAGTGTTTGTCAACCCTAAAAGTGGTGGTAAGCAGGGAGAAAGGTGAGCTCAAAAAAAGAATATTTTACCGGAAAAAGAGATTTCAAATCCATGAAAATTGTCTAACTTGGTTTTCTTTATTTCAGAGTCCTGCGTAAATTTCAGCATTTACTGAATCCACGACAAGTATACAACCTTTCAAATGGTGGCCCTGGACCAGGGTAGGTGATTGGTACAACAGATTATGTTGACTGTTTGTTCAAATTGACTTGGATATTAGATTTATCTTAGTTTTTTTTTCTACAACATCTTTTCTTTCAGTTTGAGTTTCTTCAAAAGTCTGCAGGAGTACCGGATCTTGGTGTGCGGTGGAGACGGCACGGTTGGCTGGATTCTTGATGCAATAGGTGAGACTGTTGGCCTAAACTTCATGAAATCACATGTGGGAATGATTGTGACACACTTTTTATTTCTTACCCTTTTTTCTTGGAATCAGACAAAGCCAGTCTGCTGGTACGGCCACCTGTTGCTGTACTTCCTCTTGGCACAGGAAATGACCTTGCCCGATGCCTGCGTTGGGGAGGAGGTGAGAAATAAAGAGCTTAAGTGTTCCCTTATTATGTAAATAAAAAAGTGGTTGCACATCACTATTTTCATTCTACGGCAGCACTGGCTGTGTATGCTTTCAGACATTATTTCCACTGAGTAAATGTGCTTCAGCAAGTTCTCCAAATTACAAATCATTCATCTTTTAAGGATATGATGGTGAAGATCTGAGCCGTATTCTTAAAGATATTGAGGGGAGCTCCCAGGTGCTGATGGATCGCTGGAGCGTGCAGGTTATCACTGATGAGAATAAGGAGAAGGGTGACCCAGTGCCATATGAAATAATCAACAACTACTTCTCTATTGGAGTTGTGAGTTTCTCATAAATGTGTAATACAAGAGGAAGTGTTTTATATTCGGCTTAGTAGGTTAGATCATTGTTGTATCGTGTTATGTTTGCAGGATGCCTCCATTGCCCACCGGTTTCACACAATGAGGGAGAAACATCCTCAGAAATTCAACAGCAGGTTTGCATATTTGTTTGAATATTTTCTCTTAATAGGGCACTTTGTCAGGAACAGCACTCATAGTAATGCAACAGTGTTTGGAAATCATACCTCTAACAGATGCACAATTTAACAACACAATAGAGCTAAAAGACACTGAATTTTCGGTTCTCAACTTCACTTTTGTATTTCCTGTTTGCATTTGCAATTACTGCTTTTTTTAAAGCTAAAAGACACAACGGCTCGAGGTGACAGCAGATGTCTGTGGCAGCAAGTGTTGCTGCTTGACTCTGCGTGTGCTAAAAGGAGAAAATGTTCTGTGAAAGTGAAATATCACTTAAACCTAAAGGAGATGTTTTTTTTAACGGCAGAATGAAGAACAAGCTGTGGTATTTTGAATTTGCCACTTCAGAGACCATTTCTGCTTCCTGCAAGAAACTGAGCGAAAACTTAACAATCGAGGTGAGAGCACAGCACACGTGTTTGCAGTTTGTCTTTGAAATAAGTAGCTTAGAATACAAAACAGCTATCAGAGACAGTACACTGGTATTTCACTCTAACGCTGCGGTGTGCTGTACTGTCTCCAGTGTTGTGGTACTCCCCTGGATCTCAGTGGCCTGTCTCTTGAGGGGGTTGCTATCCTAAACATTCCCAGCATGCATGGTGGCTCCAACCTATGGGGTGAGACCAAAAAAGTGGACACTAAAGGACTGACAAGCCAGGAAGAGCCGGAGGTGATCGTCAATCCAGAAATCCTGAAAGTGACTTCCCAAGGTATTTTACAATTGACTTCAACTCCACTGATGGTGACATTATTTAAATGTGTGATCTAACAGCAGTGGTCCTGAGAGCCCAATACAATGAGACTAAACAAATTCATGAAAATGTAATTTAGCCGCAGGTATGCAGTTTACCTAACTTCCTCATTCCTCATTCCTCATTCCTCATTCCTCACCTCAGTCTCACTGTCTCGTATTTTTTGTATCGTATTTTTATTTCTAATTTATTGCTAAGTGTTGATATTATTTAAATATGTTAAAATATAGTGTGTACTGTACCTTTAAAAAATGTAATCAGCACAAATTATTTTTTTTAATTAACACTACATATACAACATGTTACAGATATACACATATTGAAATAGATAAGGAAAAAAAAAGAAACAACTTTGAATAAGTAGGGAGTGATCTTCTAATCATAAATTAATTTCTAAAAATAAAATCAGGGGGTTACATAGTTGACCCATTTTCCCCCAATATAAATACAAATTTGTAATGATTTGTTTTTTTTTAATGGAGAAATGTTGTTATCTTTGTAAATGTCCATTGTGATTTCCATCCATGTATTCAGTGTGTTCATGTATTCTCCTGTAACCAATTCCTACGAAGAGTCTTATTATTAGGCACCACCAGTATGTTCATTAAGTACTTATCTCTTTTCATCCATTCTGGAGGTATTGATCCAAAATATATAAACTTACTTTCTAGGGGAATTTCACAATTAAAAATACCTTGCAGGGCACCATGTATCTCTCTCTGATACTCTTTAATAACCTGCACAATCCTAAAAACTGGTAGTGGTTTGCACTTTGGTTTCCTCATTTTCTCCAGCAAACAGGGGGGTTAGTTCTCTAGTGAGATATCTGAGAGGGTGTAATATTAAACGTACATTCTTCCAGCCAAACTCCCTCCATTTCTAATCTGCACAAATTATAATAAACATCCAATGAACCTGGCACACGTGTGTGATGACGTTTGGTTTTACTTTGAATGTGGAGCTACTGATTTTTCTGGCCACTAGAGGGCAGCATAAACCTGTGAACGTGATGCTGACCCTTTAAAGGTCATCTGTAGTACTCCTGTTCCGCTCCATATTTGTATTCTTGACTTCTACTAGACCTCTACATAATTCACAGTTGAAAATAATCTCTCTTTATTTTATTTATTATTATTTATGGTGCAGCGCCTCCTCTCTTTGACTGCGAGTATCCATTTAAACCAGCTTTCTTGTGATTGGCTGCCCCTCATTAATAGAAAATTCAGACAGCAAGTGGGTTGCTACCAACACATGCACACATAGTGACCTCATTATTTGAAACTTTGGCATTTTTTAATACAATGACAATTGTAACAGTATTTATATATGACAGAAGATCAGAAAAACTACTAAATGCAGCACTCTTTGTTGACTAGCTAGTTTCAGACTTTGTTTGCCTGAACAGATGGTGTGCAGTCAGTTTATCAGAGCTTTTTTTCCCCCCTGAAAACACTGAAAACTAAATATTTATCATATCCACTCTAACAATATTAACACTTTAATTTATGGTTTTAGTATACACATAAATGTATCTGGTTTTGTTTGTGTATTTTGGTTTTTGAACTTTTTGTTCCCCAGCCACACCAAAGGGCATGCCAAAATTTCAAGGCACCTGTATTCATATCTCCAAAACAAAATTCAGTGTCATCTTTCATGTTGTCAGTTCTTCTTTTGATTGTATTGTAACATTCTTCCACCATCTTATCAGAGGATTTCATTCGATACAACAAACAGTTTTGGTGCTCCTGGTTCAGGTCCAGCACTCATTTGAAGTAGGCCTAATTTCTCTCAGAACTGATGTTTTGTTTCCATGTGCCTCTTTAGTGCTTGAATAACACCATGTTAACATTAGCCAACTTTTCCTGAAAGATGACGCATGCAAGCTGAAAGCTGTTAACATCTCCGGTTTAGCTGATATCTTAAGAGAAGAAAACAGCTTTTGCTGTCAGTTTTTTTTTCTCTTTCTTTAGGTTGTCCGGATTGGTGGTTAGTGGTGGTTTGCTTCTCTGATCAGTTTCCCCCTGATTATTAATCTTTATGCTGTCAGCCAGGACCTTTTGATGAGTCCCACCATCCACCCACTGTTTGCACAGAGAAATAAGTGCAGATAAACTGCATTTGTATGCAATTGCATGGTTATAATAATTGCATATCCACCGATGTGCCTCGAACCACTGCTGTTATCAATCCCGCTCTGATGCAGATTAAATATGATAACTGGCCTCTGGATTTGTCTCATACCCAACGTTGTCTTCCTTCTCTAGGTTTGATATGTCTGTGCTTTCTTGTCAGACCTCAGTGATCGGCGATTAGAGGTGGTTGGCCTTGAAGGAGCCATAGAGATGGGACAGATTTACACCGGCCTTAAGAGTGCGGAGCGGCTCGCGAAAACTTCTCAAATCACCATTAGGTGAGGGAAAAAAGCCACACGGACATGTTCAGACATGACAACACTGGGCTTTTAGCCTCAACAATGTCTCGTAGTTAACCATAGTTAGGGATCATCGTTAGCTTATTTACATAAGAACATACATTTACATTTATCTGTTGGCTTTTTAATGGCACATCTCCGTCTTGATGCATTCTCTTTATCCCTCTCTACACGTAGGACAAAGAAAGCATTACCAATGCAGATAGATGGAGAGCCATGGATGCAGCCTCCCTGCACGGTAAACACTGCACAGACACAGAAACACAGTGGCTGCTTTAGTATTGAAGCTGATTTTCCTGTTAGAAATAACATTAATGAAACGTCTGATCTTTTTTGCATTTTATATTTTCTTTTCAGATTTACATCACACACAAGAATCAAGCCAATATGTTGATGGGTCCTCCGGCCAAATCATCTGGTTTTTTCAAATGAAACAGACTGACTACATGCACGTGTTTGCTGTATATAGGAGACTGACTCTTTTCCTTTGTAATATAAAATCATTTTGAATGTGCATGTTCTGCATCGTAACAGTCAAAAGTTAGGATAACTATTTTAAAAGTTCTGCATTACTGTAATACATAAACTAAGCATGGCATGATACAAATACAAGCGTTATGGTACGATATGTTTGCATTGTGGCAAAATGACTCTGACCAAATTTTCTCAGTGTTCTTATCAATACTCAACACTTGCTGTGTCAGTGCTAAGTGGAAGTGCTGCTCTGTAGGAACTTAAAGTAAGCTGAATATCATGCGAAGAGTAGAATATTCAGCTCCATGTGCCTTTACTATCTGTTCTCTTTATTATGGCTTAGGTAGAAGAACATACAGGCATGCACTTTGAGCATAGACCATGTAGTATTGCTGTTTTGTTGTTGTTTTAAAGAAAGTCAGAAATATGTTTGTGTGAATTTGGAAACGAGTGAAGGAAAGACAAGGCTACATTTCAGAGTATGGTTGAAGATACTTGAAAGTGTTATTGGGAACAGTAAAGGGGCTGCATGTTGATCTACTGCCTGCTGTTCCTGTGTGTGTGTGTGTTGTGTGTGTGTGTGTGAGTGTGTGTGAGTGTGTATGTTCCCTTTTAACTTGTAATTTGTGATGAGTTCGATTTGAACTTAAAATCACTTTAAATGTATTTTTTTTAATTTAAATGCTTTATAAATCATATCATTTAAGTATATCAGGAGGATGTTGATGTAATAAGTAACTGTGTAAAGATTTTAATAAATCATCTAAACTTCAGTTTTTGTTTTAACTTCAATTTGCAGTACTCCTGCCTGTTGATGGTTGTCACATACCACAAGGGGGCATCACTGACTTTTTAGTCCTGGGTCATGTTCTCACTCACTCTGCCTAGCCCATGCAAGACTTTACTTTTTTATCTTACAGATTAATCTGTTTGATGTCACAGATCTTTAATCTTTTCAGGATTTCCTCCTGCTGGATTTTAATAAGTTAAAAAAAAAAACCCACAGAACTTTTAACTAAAGGTTGGTTTGAAAGCAACAAATGCTGCCTTCAAAGCAGTGTCAGCACTAACAACATGATGACATACCTGTGGAAACTCTGTCAACAGCTACTGGTCAAAAAGGTTTACACAACTGTATTGCAAAAATAAAGCCACACAAAAAATGATGAAAGACCCCTGGCTTCTTCGAAAATGTAGCCTACTACATACAAGGCACATTTGCGTCTTTGCAGCTTCTCCCTCTTTTGAAATATCCACAATCTATGAATGAGCAAATTCTCAAATCAGCTTTTCATTGTTATTAAATTGTTAAAAAGCAAAATCATTTTAAACTTTAAAACCCCTATTTAACAAAAGGTATAAAATCATTAGCCAACATATCACAGTAGTCCTGGATTCATAATACATATACTGGTAATGAACTTAAATCAGAACCTTCCTCCATCACCTTATCAGAGGATTTAAATCCATCCAGCAAATGGTCCTGCTGCCTCTGGTTCAGATCCAGCACTCATTTGAAGCAGGCTTAATCTCTTTTGGCAAAAGAGTCACAGATTTCTAAAGAAAGAAGGAAGCTGAAGTGTGTGATCCAACATTATTTAATACTGCCACCACTTAGTATTAGAACCTGCAGTATTTCTGCTGATTATTTTTGCCTAACATTCTATTTTTTTGGCCTGTAAAATATCAGAAGTTTTGTTTTGTCTGACCAATTGCCCCTTAACTGAAAATATTTAGTCTGCAATCATATAAAAAGGAAACACGAGAAAATTCAGTGTTGTTGTTTGGAATTTTTGGTTGAAATTTTTCTTTCAATCAACTAATGATCTTATGGTTTCATCTCTGCATTTATTTGTTTCTTGGCAAACACTTTGCTGTTGTTTCAAAGTGAAACAGAAACAGTCAGAGGAGCACTTGAAGGCACCACAGAGGAGGCATGTCCCCGGCACTCATTTGTGTTCCTCACGACAAAGTCCCCGCCTCCAAACTATTCAAAGGAAACAAGAGAAATTGTAGTTGGCTCCACGCTGAAGCCCAAAACTCGGTCAGCATCTTCCTCGGCAGGTTTCAGTCTCTGTGGGAGGACAACAAGAAAGTTATTTTTTGCTTTTTTCAATTTTCATTTTCAACAACAATGACGTTCAGGAGGCTGAAGAAGGTGAACTCCAGTGGACCGGAGAGCGGACCCACATCTCAAGACGACATTTATTTCCCTTCGTCAAAGTCGGACAGCTGCAGGACTATGGACGCACAGACAAACTCCTCGGAGGTTTACAACTACAAGACCCTGGCTTACTCTGGGGGGACGCTTCCCAGAAACTACAAAAAGGTATTATTACTCTTTCTGTCATAAGTTTATTAACTGAGTGTATCTGCAAAAGTTTATTTTTGGCAGGTAAACTCATTAATTTAAGTTTTGTTAAACTTATTCAGTGCTTTTTAACCTTGAAAGGCAGAAATTCTTTGAATTTAATCATTAATCTCTGCATGTTTCTTATTAAACTGTGGGATCCTCTTATGAATATCTAGCAAGTAGAGGCTTTATAAGCCCATTAAATGGTTATCAGGTTATTATATCCAGTGAGTGGCTGGCCGGCGCCGCACAGGGCATCTTACAGCAGCCTATCAAGGGGCAAGTGTGGACCACCCAGAGTCTGAATCTGATGTATGAAGAAAGCAGATCACACCCAAGTTCTTTATGCCTGAAATTTTTATCTATATGAAAGTAATCCCCAAGATTAAACACACTTTTCTGAATCGCATGACTGGTTTTCAGTGAGGGACACTGAAAAAAGTTGAGAGCAGGTAGGTTATTAAGAAAGCAAACTTGCATTCGACGATTCATACAAAGTAGCTGAATTTGTCACTTTAGTTATTTGAACAGTAAGATGCATCAGAACCAACATGCAGATCACCTGCCCGGATCGTGCCCTTGGGCTGTTTGTCCTCTTCCTCCTTCCTTCCCTGAGCCGTTTTGCAGTTAGGGACAGCCGTTGACTTTGGGGGCAGGTAGGTGGGGGTGGGTTGATGAAAGAGGACTTCTGATTGTAACAGTAGGTTCAGTGTTATTCACCTCACCTGCCACGGTTTTAGTGTTGTGGCTTATTGTAATTGGCTTCAGTGTTCTGCCTCTATCCTGATCTGTCCTCTTATTTCAAGGGAAATGATTTTAACCTGACACCTACATGTTAGTCTGGATTTGAAGAGTACTTTCCAACAGCCCTCATCCTCCAGCTTTAGTCCATGTTGCGTAATGTTTATACTGTAAATTTGTTTGGCTACTTTGTCAGTCACTTGTTTTTTTTTTTCATCATGAAGCTGGTTTAATTGAATTCTGTAACTTAATTTCCTCTGGAGTTTTCTGCCAAAAGAGGACATCTGAGTTGGAAAACTCCTTTCCCAGTGTCCTGTAGTGAGTGTGGCACAGTTAAACCCAAACACAGAAGCTAGAGCGAGGGGTTACAACACAGCATTGTGTACACTCAGGGACGGAGATCCTGCTTGAGCCACCCCTGTTGGTCTCGCTGGGTACTTGGGAATAAATGCACTCATTGAGGCTGGTCTGGGTCAATTCTGTAAGTGTTGGGACATAAAGAAAGCAACATTTTACTACCCAGAGAGACTGTAGCACAAAGCAGCCTTTCATTGGAGCAGCATTTGAAAATGATTGAGCTGGAACAGAGGTGGATTGATTCAAGTGATTTAGCGGACCCTTCGGGACAGATACCTGCCTTATTTACACAGTCAGGTGGGGCAGGCTGACTGTGATGTGGATTTTCTCTCAATGCTGTTATTGTGCCCTAGTGCTTACCTCTGTGTCTTATTTGTTTCTTTTAATAGACTGAAGTTGGCGTAAACAGCTCTACAATTTTTAGATTGACAGTTTGAGTGCCTGAAGGCAGCTAATTTGCTTTTAGGTATAGGTGCAGCTCTTGTTTTGATGTCATGAATAATGAGAGTAAATGGAGAGTAGCCAGTCATGCATTTCTGGTTTCGTCAACAATATCTCCATGCTGGCATGCTGGTTCAGTGGCTTAAGAATACTAACATACCACGAAGCACATGATTCTAGATGACTTGATGGAGTGGCTGATGATGTGCTCAGTAGGTGTGCCTAGGAAATGCTTGGGGGAAATCCTCGTGAGTAAACTTGAAGCTACGCAGGTGTGTGACATGCTTCATGTGTTGTTTCGTTTTCTTCTTGCAGGGTGGTGGCTTACAAAAGTGGAAACCCCTAACGCAGACGCCAGAACCGCAAAGGTACAACATCTCATCTTTCTCTGACATTTCTCTTTGGACTTTTTTTTTTTTTTTTTCTTTTTCTTTTTTTTTTTTTTAATAACTTTTTTTTTTTTTTTTTTTTTTTTCTAAAAATTATA
>VUQS01020053.1:20679-31378 GCA_015108495.1 Heterochromis multidens
TCTTTCTCTGCCGTCACATGAATTATTTCACGGTAGCACCTTCCTCAGAAAAATGATACAGAGTGAACAGCCTCATATCAGAACCAAGGGCCTTCTTTCAAACAGAGATCTCTGATTAAAACCATTGTTATGTATGATATTCTTGAGGTTAGTCGTGAATATTCATTGAGCCTCACTCTAACACACTGTTGTACTGTTACTGTACATCTGCCTGTGACGTCCACATGCTGTTGGACACAGAGAAAGTCCTGTACAGCCAGAAGAGTTGTATTGTTATCCAGTTCTGTTAAGTATGCAGAGGAACACAGACATTAACCTCTTGCTGACTTCCACTCCTCCTTGGTCTTTAATTTTGTATTTGATGTACAAAAAAGGCTGTTTTATAGATGATTCAGAATAATATATTAACCAATGTTCAAACAGGCTACAAAACCCCCAAAACCATAAGCCATATTTTTATTCTTTGACTCTGCTAGAGTAGATTCACAGTTCAAAATTATGCGTATTTATTATACAGAGTAGAAAAAACTGAAATGGAGCCTTCAGAGCAATCTAAAGACTGAGTTTTGGCTTACCCTGACATCATTATTTGAAACTGGCCATGTCTAATATGAGCATCCACCGCTGTAACTGTCTATAAATAAATAAAATATATGGGAACTCTGCTGGGTCTGAAGACCACAAGTTAAAGATAAAACTAAAAACCTGTGATTGTGGCTTATTTAGGCCCCATCAAATAAAAAAAAAAAACAAAGACATTTGTGCTTCTGCTGTATTGGAAACAGTGAAAACGTCTTAACTATATTCCAGTGTTCAATGTCCTATTTTGTCCAAACAGCAGTATAAAACCCATTCATCCGTCCATTGTCATAACTAATTATTCAGTTCAGGGTCGTGCGTTGCTGGAACCGATCCCAGCTATCATTGGGTACACCCTGGACAGGTCGTCAGTCCATCACAGGGCTACAAAACACCCAGATATTTAATGAAAATGATATAAAACCAAGGAAAAAAGAAAATAGTTACACATTTCAGAAGATGAACTGTAACAACTGCCAGTTAATTTTCTATTTAGCCATCAGTTAATTGAATAAGCAGTGCAGTTTTGTATTGCTTAACCTTTTTTCTCGATTCTATAACTGTATCAGAAGATGAAAACCCCTCTTCCTCTAAGACCAAAAAGAAAAAGAAGCAATCATTTGTCATAACTGAAAACCTGCAACCAGCAGCTGTTAGACTGACATGACTTTCACGATCAGTCGAGCTTTGGGTGGCTGTAGCTCAGGATGTAGAGCAGGTCATCTACTAATCGGAAGGTTGGTGGTTCGATCCCTGGCTGCTCCAGTCTGCATGCCAAATATCCTTGGGCAAGATACTAACCCCGATGCATCCATCGGAGTGTGAATGTGTATGAATGGTAGATAGTAAGCACTTGAGCACAAAAAAAGTGCTTGTATGAGTGGGTGTGAATGGGTGAATGAGGCAGTTGTATAAAGCGCTTTGAGTACTCCGGGAGAGTAGAAAAGCGCTATATAAGAATCGGTCCATTTACCATTTACCATTTGCACCACTACATTAAAGAATATAAAAGAAGCCGTGCTAGCTGCAGCAAACCCAGAGGAGAGTTTTTCCAGTTAAGTGACAAAATGTTTCTTGTATCATTTATTTTAGAAAGGTGGTGGTCCTGGAGAAAAAAGAAGAGGAGGCATTTGGTTTTGAGATTCAGGTAAGATCGGCAGCGATATTGGTGGGAGGATTTCTGAACTTCTCGAGTGTCATTTAACAGGATTTCCACGATCAGCTGCGATCTCTGTCAACACATGATAAAACTTAAGTGACAGAAGCCTGTACATCCTATTCTGCGTCTCTTAATCTGAGCATTTCAGCGGTGGGGGGGGGTGAAAGGTCATGCATCAGTCAAATAAACTCGTTGATGTTAATCCCATGACTGGGGAGATGCTTTTATTTTTTCCCTCCCAGCATCTGTATTTTGAGCAGTGTGGTTTATTCACATGCCTTCCATGCAATACCTGCCCCACTCTGACCTGCTCAGCACACAGACGCTGTACACATTTGACCTCAGTTTGTCTCTGATCTCGCTCTCACTCATGTACCCCTGAAGCTGCCTACCTCACAATATCGGCTCTGTTAATCAGACCTCATTCTTTAAATAGTTTGCTAAATGATTAAAGCGTGCGAGTATATCTTCACATTGTAATGCTTTGGCATTGATTTCAAGTTTCTCAGAATAAAATACTTCTTTGAGGAAGAGATATAGCCATATTGTTCTATTTATGGGTTTGCTGTGTGTTCCCACCCTTCCTGACCAGAAGGAAGTGAGTTCATGAGGACAAGTTTGATGGTACGCAGAGAAAGAAAGAGACAGAGGGAAAGATGAATTTAGGGTCTTGTTTTTCCCTGGCTGTCTGCTCTGTTAATATGGTGAGCCGAGGATCCAGCATGTCGATTGTAATATTTGCATTTCAACAATATTTGCATGGTTGTGTGAGAAGGAAATGAGCAGCAAACACAGGCTGATTTGAATAGGACACACTCGCAGCCTGAATTCAGGAGCAGATAGAAACCTTTATAACTTGCGTGTTATTTTATGAGACGCGTCTTTTTTCAGTTGACCTTGGTTTTCTTTTTAAGGTAAAAGCTCTTTCAGCAGCATGCTGACTAACAGTTGTGTGACAAGGGGAAGTCTATCTATGTCCTGCAGTCGTCTGATCTTCTGTAGAGAAGCTGTGGTGACTGAAATAAGGAAGAGCATGCAAATATGTATGGAAGTTATAAAAACAGTTGCCAGAACAACAAAATATTTGCCCTTTGGGTTTAAGTAATATTCACGTCATGTGGTTAAGTTAAATTAGCAAATACAACCAAATATCCTGCAGTCAAAATGTAGTTTTCAAAAGTAAATAGTACTTTTTATAGAGGAAATTACATACCCTTGAGTAGTTTATTTTTGATTTTTCTTTGCTGTAGCTATTTTTGCTGACCTTAATGTAATGACGGCTATTCTGTTTTATATGATCATAAACTGAATACCTATTGGTTATGGGCTGAAGACATTTGAAGACTTTACCATGCCACTTGTTGCAGTTAATTAAACTTAAAGATTATCTGATCATTACGGAATTGATCATGAGATGATACAACAAGGGCACAGAGTTTTTAAAGCCGTAATTTGTCTTTTTGTATATTTTGCATATTATCTTTATAACCATAGTTTTCCAAATTTTTATTACAGTACTTCCTTTTGGCATTTAGTGGAGTAGTAAACCAAAATTCTGAAGTATAGTAGTTGATGTGTGATCTTGGAGTAGCGGGGTATTAAAATAACTTCAGTGTCAGGCATCAACCAAGTGTGTTTCATCAGACAAGAGGAAACAAACCTCATTTGCTTCTTTGCATCACACCTCCACGTGTTCAGTGATAATTTTCTTTCCTGTATCGTCTGTCATGACTTCCTCTGCGTGTCATTCAGTGGTTTTTCAGTGTTGCTACATTATTTTGAAATCCGTGTAAGACTTTTTGTTCAGTGTGATTGTTCTGTCTCCTTCAGACTTACGGCCTTCACCATCAGGACCAAAACTCTGTAGAGATGTGTACTTTTGTGTGTAAGGTCCACAATGACAGCCCAGCCCAGCAAGCAGGACTTAAAGTTGGTGAGTAAACTTCCTTCTTTCTGTATGTTTTCCTCTTTTTATGTAAGCCTAAAATAACCTGGAAAAATACTTGAAATAAACCAGAGGGGAAGTAAGTGTGACATGAGGCTTCGGTTCAGATCGTTGTTTGCCTGTGTTTGCCAGCTGACACTTGTGTAACGTGTCAACAAAAGCACTCGTGAGTTTGTGCCCGTTGTTTAGGGAAGTACAAACATGACTGTGTGCCTACTAATTTTTCCAGTCAACAAACAAGTTGGTGAGCAGCTATTTCAGCCAGCAGATATCGGCCGGCGCGTCTCAATGTGCCAGATAAAGCAAAGGCAAGTGAACTTTAAAGGAAGTGATATTTTTAATTGAGTAGCATGTCTGGCTTCCTTTTTTTTTTTAAAGTAAAAATTAGAAGCAGCTCATTAATAAACCAGGAGGTACATTTATACTTTAGCAGGAGAGGATTAGAGAAAGAAAAGAAAATAATTTTTAAAGTGAACTGAGCGATAACTTGCCGTGAACTGTGAATTGGTCTTTGGGTCTTTGAAACTTGTGATTGGTCAGTCACAAGCTGGCCACTCCCAGTGTTGTTTCCATTATGTCAACAAAAAGAGGGAAGGCGATTATCTGCTGCTGTTGCCGCCTGTTTCTTCAACCTGCGGCTGTCACTTCAGTTTCACTTCCTAAATTCCTTGCATGCTGGCTCTATTGTCCCCCTTGTCTTTCTGTGAACACAATGACTTCTGAAATTCTGTGATGAGCCATATGCCACGAATGCGCATACTAGTCCTCCCACATTTGTCTTGCACATGTGTTGAGGTTTCATTTAGAATCAAGCATGCCTCATCTGGCTGCATTGTGCTGTATTTGAAGTGCTGCTGGTTAACATACATGTTTATGTGTGTGTGTGTGTGCGTGTGCGTGCAGGGGATACCATTGCAAGTGTGAACGAGGCCACCGTGGAGGGGTTTCGACACAAGGAAATTGTTCAGCTCATCAGGGCAAGCGGCAACACACTCAGGTACACAGACTCACAAAAACCAACAACAGCAGCTTCAACATTTGGAACAACAACACTTCTGCTTGTGTTTCTCAGAATTTCATTTATTAATAAATGTGCTCAGCTCGTCCCGGTTGATAGATCTGACAGGATACTCACTTCATGGTTCACCTCTCTAACTTAGAAAGAAGAAGTGAATCTGATTCGCATGGGAACATCAGAGACATCAGAGAGGCAGGATTAATTTAATTTATTAACAATGCAGCTGGTAAACATTTGCATGTGCGTTAGAAATGTGGAAGTTTGCTTTTATTGTCAGTTTGAGTTGACTGGGATAAGAAAACAACCTGAAGATGCAATTTTTATTTATTTTTTTGGTCTAGGAAACATCTTTAAAAATAAGTGAGGTTAATTCAAAAATGGTTCCGTATTGAACTCATTTGATTCAGAATAACTTTGTCTGCCTCAGCTTTAGTATCTGGCACATGGCTGTTTAGATTACCTATCTGTCAGTGTGCTGAGTGGGTGTTTAATTTGAACCACACACTCTTCTTCAACCCCCTTCTCTGCTTGTAAAAGATTAAAAGGAAAGTTGGCGTGACCCTGTTTGTAAGATTCTCGGAGCTGATGCAGAAGAATGAGGTGAACCGCAACAGAGCACCAGTGTAGACACACATTTTATAGACTGACATCATCAAATTATACTTACGACTCAAGTCAGTATAAGCTGTTAGAGTGAAAACGAGCTCTGTAAGTTGTTCTCTCTCACTCATGTTATTTGAAAGGATTTGTGGCACTTAAGTGGAAACACTATGTGTTTCTTATCCTCCCCCCTTGCTTGTAAACCAAACCCATTCCTGCCACCAACTTTATGAAAAGAGCCTTTCATATGGTCAAGTTTGTTTTTTTTTTATCACCGTTTTCTGCACTTGTAATTTTTATGTGCTTCCTGCTACGCTTGTTAACTCTACTGCCTTCTGATTTTTTTTGTTTGAAGGCTGGAGACGGTTTACAGTGACTCAATTCGAAAAGCTGAACTGGAAGCCCGGCTGCAGTATCTAAAGGTGAGTTTTTCACTGTTTGTCAGTGGTGAGTCAGCCCGGATGAGCGTCCAGCAGCCTCGCATGCACACATATGCTTAAACATTAAGTTACATACTGGATATAGACACCACGCCTCCCTCCCTCCCTCCCTCTACACCTGTCCCCCCAGCAGCACCACCACCTGTTGCATTAGCAGTTTGTGCTGCAGGCCCACTGATGGCTGCACTCATTTATGACTCAAACTGCCTGTGAAGTGGCCTTAAGTGAACGAGCTTTCCCCCAAGATTACGGCAGCTGTCCTTTTCTAATCCTCGGCAACACAGCTGCCTTCTGAGAGAATAATCCAGCATTTTAAAACACAGCAACCTGCTGCTGAACACGTTGCGTTTGACGCATGAGATGAAGTAAATGTCGATGTCTAAATAAATGTGACATAGTTGTTGACTCATTTTTGGTAAGATATAAAAAAAGTGAAATGACTAAAGACTTCTTATGTAACAATGACAAGCTTAAATGTCAATTAACAATCTATGATATGTCATCTTCTAGTAAGTTTTAGTCTGTAGCTCTTATTTGTGTCATACTGTTTCAGAATATTTCTCTTTGTGCAAATAATTTAGCTTTTTTTGAGTTCAATACATCTGCAGTGTGGCCACAGATGATCAGGCTTTGTTGCTTTGAAAGATTGCATGTGATTTGTTGGCTGTATGTTGTGGTTTTCTTGTTATAATCAATTCCAATATCTTGTGTTGTCCTTTTTTAGCAAACTCTTCATGAGAAATGGGATGAATATCGCTCACTAATGGTGCAGGAGCAGCGGCTTGTTCATGGTAGGTGATTTTTATTTGTCCTGTGCAGCTCAGCTTACACATGTGTACAGAGTTTTTCAAAATGTGACAAGATTATACTGGCTAATAGCAATTTTTAAAAAATATAAACACATAAAGACAAAATGATAGTCCAAAGACTGCATACCTTCACAAAGCTGAAAATGAGCTACACACCTTGTATGAATTGATTCCCTGGATCTAGAAGTTTATCTGCATCTGAGTTTTTGATACTTTCTTGAAAACATTAAAATTGTGTCTCCCATATTTCTTCTTTTTTATTTGACATGTATTTATTAAGATATGATTTGAAATGTCTAGTTTTTCCAATCTTAAAATGGTAAAACTTCTAGATCCAGATCCAGACCGATTCCAAAATTTAATCACTTTGCAGGTCACACTAAACCCCAAATCTGGTAAAAATCTTCATGCACATTTGTCCTGAACATTTTAAGTAGTCCTGCTAACAGACAAACTGTACCAATCATGTAACCTCCTTGTTGGGGATTTAAAAAAAAAAAAAAAACAAAACAAATCCAGGATGTGCATGACTAGTGCTTTCCAGGAAGTCCTGAGTACATAGTTTAAAAACAAACAGCATGTTGCTGTATTCAGGTAGTCTCTTTTTGTAATGTTTGTGTTTTCATCTTACACCAGGATGAGGAAATTAAAATTAACAGCAAATTAAAGCAATGTTATACAAACGAAAGTGCAAGAAATTCTCATGTTCTCAAACCAAGAATATATCAGAAAATATCAGTTAGTGATGTGTCCCCTGTCCTCATGCTGCCACTCTTTTCTGCAGGCATAGTAATGAGTGATGCTGCCGTGTACGAGTCCCTGGAGTCAGCCGGTGTGTACGGCAGCCTCGGTGCTCCTAGCCCTGCGCTTCAGAGAGCTCTCCACTGCACTGGCAGCACAAGCAGCAGTGCCAGTTTTCTCAGCACGGCTACCGAGGATGACCCTCTCTACCAAACCTGCATATATCAGACAGATGGCAACGTGGACTGTAACAAAACAGAAAAAAAGAGAGAACAGCAGCCGCTACCGAAGCAGCAGCGTCTCCGGCCGACCAGCGAGTTCTTTTCAACGGCCAAGACGCAGCTGACCCGCAGCGCCAGCACTCGCAGCTACGTGAAGGGAACTTCGTCATCGTCATCATCCACTCCGGGGGAGAAGCAGGGAGGCTTCAACACACTGCAGAGGAAACCCAAACCGAAAAGCTTCCGCAGGCGCCTCCTCAAATTTATCCCCGGCTTGAACCGACCACTGGAGGAGGAGGAGAGCAAACTGTGAGCAGCAAATGGAGCTGTTCACAGAGAACAGAACTAAAGACTAAAAGTAACAAAGATTGCCAAACTAAACTGCCAAAGAAAACAGCAAGCAGCCCCAAAGAGTGAAGAATTTGAGACCAAAGTGTATTGGTTCTGTAGTTACACCTCTCCCTGTTTAAACGGGTAGACCAGTGGACATTTAGCTACGTTCAGTAGCTTTCAGTGTTTTATGGCTGTACATAAGTTTTGTTTCTGTTTGTTCTAAGTTATTTATTTATTTTTATTTTTATGTTCAGTTTATGTACAGAATGAACGATGTTTCAGTTTGTACTGCATGCACAACTTTAATTTTGACAGCTGAATAAAACACCAATGACAATTGTGATTGTGTAGCAGAACATTTTGTAAGAAACAAGTTTGATAAGGACTTTAGATGACTCGGGCTGATCATGTTTTATTTTCTCCACCCGAGGTCACGGTTCCCAAAAATAAAAAACTGTGGCTGATGATTATATGCGCATTATTTTGTGCAGAACTTGCTTGAAAAGCTATTTTCCTCCCCAAGCCACAACTGTTTGTGGGAATTGTAGCTGCCAAACTTAAGTTAGTGCCAAGACCCCGAGTGTACACACAATCTGTAATTTCCCCCAGTGGAGATGTGCCCTGCTCCATGTGATGCTTTTAAATATAGTAAGCCTTTATAATTTCACAACTTTTCCACCATTTAAGAATGTTATCAGCCGAGTTTTGGAGGTTAGCTTGCATGCAGCTTGGGATGCTTTAGGCTTATTTGTGGTGTGAAATATCCAGAATGGAGGCTGTTGTATCTGCTCTGACACAGTTTATTGTTGCGAGAATAGTGAGGAATGTGCGGAGAAAGGCATGACCCAGAATTCCAAACACAACCGCTTTCTTTCAGCTCCTGTAGACGAACGCGGATTCCTCCTCTTCCACACTCACATATTCCCATGGCGGCTTCAGTTGTCCAAGGGCTTGCTGGGTGTTGGTGTGTGAGCATTTGTTGGGCGGGGGTCGCTTGGAGTCTTTTCATTCCTGGATCCCAGCTGACCCATGAGGTCATGGTGGTCACTCTCTCCGTTGGCTCTGCAGGGTTGATCCCTTTTGTCCTCTGGCGCTCGTTCACAGATTCATCAGGAGTGATGATGCTGGCGAGCGATGGTATGTGGCCATGTGTCAGAGCCGGGCCCTCTCCACGCTCTCATCTGTTTGTAGTGAGAAGGAGAAGCAGTGTAAGGGGGAGGTGGAAAGGACCTCGTTATAAAGGATTGTTATGCATGTCTGTTGGTGCTTAAAATATGGGCTTAGGGTGAATAGGCTGAATGCACAACAAGGGAATAATTAGTCAAGATGATTGTGCACGAAAAACAATGTGTGGAAGAGCTATTTAACAGAAATGTGGGGGCCAAACAAGGAGGGTGCAGTTGATGCTCAGCAATTAACACCACAAGAGATTAGGCTAGGCGTGTGGTTACTGTTGCAAATATTTGCATGACACCCACAAGCTAAAGTGGAGAGTTTGTTTTAGTCTTTGCACCAATTGGTTTGACAGGGTTTCTACTTCTTGTGCTTCCTAAACTAATTACTCTTATAGTTAACTGCTGTCTCTAATCTGTCACAGTAATTTATGATGATACTGATGCTGGATTATACATTTTCTTCCCATACTTCCTCCAAACCATCTTTGTGTCTATTAGACCCAATTCCTACAAGACTGCTCAAAGAAGTGCTACCATTAATTAATGCTTCGATCTTAAATATGATAAGTCTATCTCTATTAATGGGCTACGTACCACACACCTTTAAGGTGGCAATAATTAAACCATTACTTAAAAAGCCATCACTTGACCCAGCTGAATTGATTTTGTTTAAATGTAAGAAAAAAAGCTTCAGTATTAGGAATAGGTGATGCTAACACCACAACTCTGAATGCAGGCTAGAAAAACTTTTCATAGAATCAATGATCGAAGTAAAGACTGCAACAAAACTCCTCACTCATGACTGTAAAACACCCACCTTTTTCTAAATAACGCCTTAAAGCATAACCTGTCTTTGTTTAGTCATGATTTGGACTGCAAGTAACAATTCTCTCAAATAATTATTTGATCAATAAAACTTAAGAAAACTGTGAAAAATTACAACATCCAACTGAAATGGCTGCTCCAAAACCCAAAAGACACTATTTATTTCAGTGTATTTCTCAAGTCTAAGACTTTACAGGTATCAGTTTTTGTTTGCTAAATGACAAAAATTTAATTCAATTCAATTTCTATAGCGCCAAATCCCAACAACAGTTACCTCAAGGTGCTTTATATTGTAAGGTAAAGACCCTACAATAATGCAGAGAAAACCCCAGAGTGAAAAGATGTGAGTGAAGAAGAAACTCTGACTGCATTATGGGAAGTCCCCAGCAGCCTAGGCCTATTGCAGCGCAACTAAGGGAGGATTCAGGGTCACCTGATCCAGCCCTAACTATAAGCTTTATCAAAAAGGAAAGTTTTAAGCCTAATCTTAAAAGTAGAGAGGGTGTCTGTCTCCCAAATCCAAACTGGGAGCTGGTTCCACGGAAGAGGGGTCTGAAAGCTGAAGGCTCTGCCTCCCATTCTACTTTTAAATATCCTAGGAACCACAAGTAAGCCAGCAGTCTGACAGCGAAGTGGTCTGTTGGAACAATCTGGTACTATGAGGTCTTTAAGATAAGATGGGGCCTGATTATTCAAGATCTTGTATGTGAAGAGAAGGATTTTAGATGTGATTTTGGATTTAACAGGGAGCCAATGAAGAGAAGCCAATATGGGAGAAATATGCTCTCTCTTTCTAGTCCCTGTCAGTACTCTCACTGCAGCATTTTGGATCAACTGAAGATTTTTCAGGGAGT
>VUQS01020059.1:2911-15755 GCA_015108495.1 Heterochromis multidens
TTTTAATTTATTTTTTTTTTTTTTTTTACTTTAGTCTTTTTAAAAAAAAAAACAAGTAGTCTGAAGCATTAGAGAGTGGTCAGAGCCTCACATGGGATAATTATAGTCTGTCACCAGGTACATTAACCAAACAAAACTAGATAAATAGATAAAGCCTGTTATTACTGAGTTGTTTAAACAAACAGACTTTTCCTCTTTAAGTGAAGTTTAATGAATTCTGTTCTAATTTTTCATCCGTATTAAATAAAGAAACATAATGGAATATGGAAATTCCAGTTTTTTATAGTAAAAATATAGTACCCAGATTGACCTAGATTGGGCAGCTATATGTGACTGGATTTGGTTTGTTTTGTCAGCTGAACAAATGTCACCCTGTTTTGCTTTTTTACCTGCCTTTTTTAAATCTAAATTGCAAACTAAGTCAGATAGGCTGATAAATTTCTACTTTGGAAAGGGCATTTGGGGACAGAATACGACTGTACAGCAGACAACACATAGTAAGTATACGCTTCTGCTTTGGATAAACAAGATGCCACTATCAGTTGAATAATGTGCAAACATAAAAAGAGCATTGATCCGGCAGCTTCCAATGCAACTTCCACAGAGCTTCCTCACTACCACAGTAATACTTAACTACACAAAGAACAGGATGGAAGGAGACACATCAGAGAAGTCTACGCAACGTATTCAAACTCTTTCCCCAGCTTCTGGATGCAGCATTTCAGTATTGGTTAAAATGCTGTATCCAGTGTGGGTAAATGTCACTTTATCTTATGGTTTCAAAAGTCTTTTGTAAGGCCAGGTAGGGTCAAGTTTAAGCTGAGTCAAATTCTCTTCAACTCTAAACCCCCAATCTGTTGTTACCCTAGCAGTGAGCCTTCTGTTTGCACTCAGGGCAGGCTGTTTGGCCAGGTCCCATCATTTATCCCCCTGCTCAGTGCTTCACTAGTAGAGTGAGGAGGCCTTAGTAGGCCATATGCTGCTGGGATAAGGTGTGCCAGAGGTAAGTGGCTACTAGAACAAAGGTCAAGTGGTAAGAGGTTTTTTCTGAGATGACATGTGATAAATGAAGCTGATACCAAGGGAACCCTTCTTATTTTCCCTTACCAAGATGCCACAGCAAAAGCATGTAATTCACAGGGTCTTCCACACCACTGAGATGTATCAGCCTCCATAAACATGCATTATGAAATGTGGTGGCCAAATCGAAGCACAAGATTAAACCACAAACTAAAGGAGCTAATAAACCATATTACAACCTCAAATATGACTTATTCTGCTGTAGAAGTGAAGAGTTTATCACACATTCTTTGTTTGAGTTTACATTTGCAAAGTGAAGGAGTTAAGGAATGGTAGGCAGTGGACTAAACCACTGCGAGGGATGTGAGGGGGGAGTCCATTTTTTAAAATTTCTATATTGGGTTCTATTTCTCCTTAGGGGGAAGATATAGAGCCCAAATTTGTTTAATTATCATCACATTCAATTGATGAGGGGAAAAATGGATGAAGATTGAAATAAAAACATGCAGTCCTTGTTGTGAAATGCAATTAAAGAGCAACAATATGGCAGGAAAAGACAAATGTATTTATTTACAATGTCTAATGAACAATAAAAGGCAATGTTATGCCATATCAGCAGCCCAGCCTCATCACACAATTCAAAAGCATTAAAAAATCCCCTCATAACTGTTTTGTTCTACACCTGAAATATAGTGCTTTCTACATTTGCACATCATTCTGCTCCATAATATCATAAGGAACTGTGCAGTTGTTATTTTGCATGCATTTCCATTATGTTACAGACTCTCTTGATGCCTCATTCATTTTTTTTATTTTATTTTTTTAATTTAACCTTTATTTATACAGGTAGTCTCATTGAGACTCAATGTCTCATTTACAAGAGACCTGTTTCAGACAAACTTATTAAATTCGCTAAAGAAGACAGCACAGAATTGAAGTTGCTTCTTTGACTTCAGCAAGTGATCCAAGTACTTCTTCCACCACTGCTCTTTAAACAGGAACATCAGTTCATACTATATTTGCACCTCTCTGCTGCATGTCTCAGCATTAGTCATCCTCCATTACTCATGTAGTGTGTATTTGTGAACATACAGGGAGAGCACTAAGAAGCACCTGCCTACTCAGAAAATGCTGCTTAACTTGATACAAAATGGACAGGGTGTGGGTGCCACTGAGGACCATTGAACTTGAATTATTTGTGTAGCTTCACTCTCTGTGGCTCTTTTCTCCTGTTCCTGGAAACATTTTATTTTATTCTGTGAGATTTTGCTATCCCAGTCAAAAATAATCCAAACACGTGGAGTTTCAGTGGACCTTTTAATGAGAAGCCCTCAAGCTGGCATGTTTGAGGCTGGTGTGGTGGAATTTGTGACTCCATCTGCTGGACAAATTATGTTTCAGACGTGGCAGAGTTTAAAAAGGCCACTCTACTGCAAACATTTGCAGCAGAAGAAACTGATCATTTTATACTAAGTGGAAATTTATCATTAACCTAAATTCTTTAAGTGTATAAAAAAAAACAACTTTTTCTGCAGCAGCTGTTTTGGGGCTTATTTACACATGATTTGACAAACCTTTATTTAATACCTCTCATGGAAACATCACAAGACTATTGTTAGTAGCATGAACTGAAGAAGACAATTATACCTTTTACTATATATCCATTCCTGAATTTATCTGTCCGCATGAAAGTGCAGCACTTTAATTATACAAATTTTTGTGGAAAAGTAATGAATAAACATTTTATTGGGATTCATTCAGGATGAGAACACTTTTTCTTGTTGCTAAGAGATTTTACTTTGTAAATACCTCTAAATTACCCTTAATGTACCTATGGCACAACTGATTGGAAAGAAGAAAAGAACAGAGTGTGGATTCTTGAAACAGCAGCAGCACAGCTGATGCAGATGTTGGAGTACCTGTTTAACATGTAAACAAACTGTAATTACCAGACTCCAGACACCAGAGGGCACTACAAAGAGGGCTGACAATATCTACAATTTTTGCTGTGTCGTTTAACAAACTGGACATGAAATGTAAGATTAGGAAAGAGACTTTGCTTGAATGCATTCTGGCAAAAAATCGAAGATGTGTTAAAGTGAATGTATTATGCCAAAGGTGGTTGAGAACAACAGGTCTAAGGTCCTGTGGGACTTCCGGTTCCAGACAGACAAGCAGCTGCTGGCCAACCAACCAGGCATAGTGGTGGTTGACAAGGAGCCGAAGACCACAGTTGTGATAGATGTGGGAATCCCAGCAGACAACATCAGAAAGAAGGAGCACAAAAAAATAGAGAAGTTCCAGGGGCTGAAGGAACATCTGGAGCCGATGTGGAAGGTAAAGTCCAAAGTGGTCCCAGTGGTAAAAGAAGCATTAGGAGCTGTAACCCCGAAACTGGAAGATTAGCTCCAGCAGATTCTAGGCATAACATCAGAGGTCTCTGTCCAGAAGAGTGCAGTCCCAGGAATGGCTGTGCAGAACCCTCAAACCCCCAGGCCTCTGGTAGAGGACCCGAGCTTGAGGATCACACTTAACACTCCCTAGGGCCTAGGGGGTGAGAATATGGAGGGCCATGAGTGCCAAAATGAATTAATTAAATACGTCATTAAATAATTGTCATTAATTAAAATGGGAAATAATTAAATATATAAATAATTAAAATCATTTAATTTAAAACATTTAATAAATTATTTCCAATTTTAATGAATGAATTACACATTTAATTAATTCATTTTGGCACTTGTGGCCCTCCACAGAGAGAATATATATATATATATTAAATAAAAAAAAATAAATTATTTCCTGGGTCTGAAAAGTGAAGCCAGTACAGAAGTGTCATAAGCCTGCATTACCTTTAACTGCCATCAGGTGGTGAGTCCTGTGGTTGCAAAAGACTTCCAGTTGTAACACTTTCCTGATCAGTGTGCGCTCAAATCACCACTTTCAGGTTATAATAGAACATATCGTCCATTTTGTAAATTACAGTTGCTCTAAAAGTCAGAAAAAAGGATTAAGGAAGGTATGTACACTGGCTAATGATGATGAGTGTGTAATATATGCAGCTTTTCAGTTACATCCACTCCTCGCTTGTCACATCTTTTTTTAAAAGATCTATCTTTATTTTACAATGTGACTGTGTTGAACAGCGCCACTGTTTGGCTGCTGAAAGAACTTCAAGTCTGAAGGGAAGAAAATAAATAAATAAATAAAAAGCAATGACTTAAAAACATTTTTATTGAGACAAAGATTTAAAAAACACTGACTGTAAAAGAAGAGGGCAACAAAAAGACCCTCCATTTTAGCACACGCACACATACATCCATACACACACACACAAGTGCACAAACACAGAGTGTAGTGAATCAGTTCATCTCTGCTCATCAATTGCCCTCTCTCGTCTGAAACTGCAGACATGTTGTGATGCATTGTGCAGTGTCACCAGCCAAACATGTACTCCATCGCCTTGGAAACAAAGCTGTCATCTTTCCTGGGCGTCTGTCTGTCTGCTACCACCTAAAGACAGACACACGTATTTATAGTTGAAGAAATATATGAAAGCAATTTTTAAAGTTGACCAAACTAAACCCTTGGTTAAAAGGTCACCTGGTAGTCGCTGCCTGAGTTCTTGTAGGTGGCGCTGAGCGGCCTGATGGCGGAGTGAGGGGTGGAAGGGAGCATGGAGGATGAGAAGGAGGAGGAGACAGGAGTAGAGACAGCCTCACTACTGTCCATCACACTCTGAGAGAGAGAGAGACAGACAGACAGAGACAGAGATAAACAACTTAACTGCTACTTCAAACTCAGTTTCACTTGATGTGGACAACCAATCAGAGCTCAGAGAAGATCAGACACGAGCAGGTAAAAACAGGTATCAAACCTTGTCTATGCAGGGTTTGACTCCCACCATGATGGAGTCACCGAACACCTTTCCATCTTTAGACAGAGCTTTCCTGGCCTGAAGTCTGGACTGATACTGAAGGTGCATCCAGTTACCAGGAGACGCCATCTGCCAACACATCATCAATACGTCTAATTAGTTCACATCAATACACCTTGAAATCCTGTGTCAGTTCTTTGGCTGGGCTGCAACTCTCCACTCTTTTGGGCTCTAAATCACAAAGCATTTTAATCACAAACACCATACAACACTGGGTCAGGGCTCCATTTGCTCCAACAGCCTCTGGGTGTTCTGATCTGCTGCATTAACCTGCTGGAAGTAACATTAGATGATCCTATAAAAGGATGTACGTGGTCTTTTGAAACAAGTCAGGTTTCTGCAAATCCATTTTAGGAACAGTAAAGGCTTAACATTATGTAGGTGGGCGTCTTGGTTTGAACCCAGACGGTGAATGAGTCAGTGAATCCAGCTTCTCAATGATCTACAATGTGTCTCTGACAGTGACCAATAGGACCAGAGAGCACTCACTCACGCACAGCTGTTAACATAGCAAGGCAAGTGATGAGCTAAAGGACAGATGGCCCACATTGTAATCCTTGGTATGACCCAAACATGGCAACACAGCACAGCCACTTTTATACATGCCACAGACATCACTGCTTGTTTACATTCTGGGAAGTCTGTGGCATCTTTTCTAGGGACATCACGCCGACTGTGAAAGACAACAAGATATAACTGAGCGAGAATCAACGTGTAGTTCATCACCTCTCAGGAATAACTGTTACTATAGTGTCATGCAACTTGAGGAAAAAAAGGAAAAGTGCACCTTGTAAAAATTTGTGAACCCTGAGAGATTTAAACCCTCAGATAAATTTTGCTAAAATATCAGACTTCAATTAGCGTGTTAGTGCTTGTTCAGTCGTTATTAGAAAAGGCTAGGTGATGCAAATTTCTCCACAAAACACGTCCCACACATCAGCAGCCACATGCTCTGCTAAGCAGCTGCCTAGCATTCTGAAAATTGAAGTAACTGATGCCCAAAAACCAGGAGAAGGCTAAAAGAAGATAAGGTGTTTTTGATAGACATTTCCTCAGTCTGTAATGTAATTAAGGAATGGCAGCCAACAGGAACTGTGGTGGTTTAGTTGAGGTAAAGACGACCAAGCTTTCTGAAAAAATTGGTTATAGGGTTGCTCAAAAAGGCAATTCAACCCCATCAGTGTAATGTTCTCTGTAGTTATGAAAACACAACTGTGTGTGTCTTACCGTGTGTTTGAGGATGTTTCCGTACTGAGCGAACTGCAGCAGGATGTAGGAAGCTGAGGCTGGAGGGAAACTAAAACACACAGATATACTGAATGTACACAGAGAGCATTTAAACTGTATTCAGCAAGAATACAGTGTGATAATGTGTGAGCATAAATACCCAAACACTGTGACCCAGGTCTGGTCCAGCTGGTCGTCAGACGACAAAGACTCTCCTTGAGTGTAGAAGGGGTCCACCTGAGCTGGAGACAGGCAAATCTGCTGCATACCTGTCGAGACAGAGAGATGTTATCCAGCTGATCATCTTAAAGGCCCACTGTGAGCAAAAGGATAAACCTTGGGAGTATTTTGGTTGAGACCCTGTTGATAAAGATGACCCTGCCAACACAGATGAAGCTGTGTGCACTGATGTTGCAGTATCTGCCACTGGAAGTGTCATCAAGTTTTCCAGCAATAAGCTATGAAAGAAGGTAGGGACATCCCTAGCTACTAATTTTCTAATGGCTCAGTCACAGTACAGTGATAATAGGACAGCAACCTCCTTGCAACTAGGGAAGAGAGAGGGAGAAAGAGAGGAAAAAAAAAAACCAAACATGGTCGACTGGTGATTGCATTGAATCTTTTTTTGCTGTTGGAGACTGATTGTAGGTAGTTGTGACAACCAATTTCAATCAAACGGTGACCGCACAGATCACCAGATGGGAGGCAATCTATCTCCAAACAATCGTGTTCCAACTTGGACTGACTGCAATCACTCTCAGATTCCCAACACACTGATCAATCTGAAGCTGGTTTTATAGTCCCGCAAAGGTAGCGCGTTCGCTGTCCACTCCACTCCAGGGATTGACCATCTACCTGCAGTGAGCTCTGCTATCAGATGGAGGCAGTGTACAAAGTATGTAGTACAACCAGTCTGTGGGCCATCTTGCTGGTGCTGTTGTTGGTCTGTTGGCGAGCCGCAGAGAAGAGCAAAGTTCTAACATACAAAGAGCTGAAGTGAAACAGAGTGTTAAAAACAATGAAAAGTGTCACTGCAATCACTGTCTGTGCTTTCCGTGCTGTATTCTTTGATCTTTTAAGTTTTTTTGCGGTTTTCTCGTTCCCGACCCATGTGACAACCAATCGACATCTGGCAGTCGCTCACACCATCCACTTCCAGCGACGCGCAGTCAGGATCTTGGAGGACTGCACGGGAGCACGTCAGCGGTGGGTGAAAACCCCTCTCCCCCCCGTCCGACCGAAAAGTGTACGCGGACTGACACATTTGCGGGAGTATAAAACCAGCTTGAGTCAGTCTGTGCCGATGGGGGCAACTCATCTGCGACACCTCTCTTTGCAACAGGAAACTCGACTCAATTGGTTGCCAACTGATTGTATTCTGGTCATGTTCCTATATAAAAGCAAGGTTGCTGAGTGCCTATTTTGCAGTTTTATCACCACGCTGTAGCAACTACCTCACTGTTTGTGGAGGAATTTCTGAATTTCTGTTTCAAATCTATGAGGTTCTGACTGGACTCTGAGTATAAAAAGTCTGAATATATGTCGACAATAACAGATTTAACAGATTTACGATTTTCACAGATTTATGGCAGTTAATCACCGTATTATCACAAACACATTGCAAGTAATTGCCAACTTGACCCCATCCAGTCGCAGACTGATAGCAGCCTGACTCCATCTTATTTGACATCTTGACAGACCAAAGTCGCTTTGAAGATGGCAACTGACTGCGAGTGGTCACAGACCTGGTCATCCTTGAAACAACCATTTCAAAGATAACACGATCACAGGTTCATTGCAAACTGTTGCAATAATTTTGGTTCCGCCCTGGTCTCCAACCAATGTTTTCCCTAGTGTGAATGTAGCATAAGTGATCTAACAGGAATGGAAATCTAGGCTAATCAACTAGTCAAAAAGAAAAGAACAAAATTTTCTTAGCAGTGCTACCAGCAACACTCTTCTTTCCTTGTAGAAAACTGAATACGGTTGTGCAAGGCTCCTAACCATTAATTTTCTAGATAAGAATACTGCTAGGCATTCCTCCTTGCCCATTTACAACATCCATTAAGGGCAGTAGTGCGAGGAGAGATGGGCTTTTGGGCATCTCTGGATATGGATCTCTCAGCACAGTGAACCAGTGCTGAAGGTGACAGTAATAATTAGTCTAACCAAGCTAATATTTCTGATAATTGACTTAGCCGGCAAATCCTTCACTTCACTAGCTACAATGACGTCTGTCACCAACAACTCAGTTTTTGTTTATTTATTTGTCTTTCTTAAAAAGTATCCTGGTTTAATGTCAGGGAGCCATTGTTTTTTTAAATGTTACAGCAAAAAAAAAAAAAAGTGGGGGATAACAACAGTATTATCGTTGCACAGTCACTGCAAACAGAGTCAGTGTGTACCTGTTCCTGGAGTGGAGGCCTGACGTGCTGACAGAGGAGACTGCATGACTGGGAAGGACTGCAGAGAGACGTAGTCAGATGGAGGAACATGTTTTTAAAATGCCTCTCTCACATGTTCAACTTCTGGTTTCATCAAACACAAACACTCTGCCCACTTGAAACTGTTAATGTCATCTGGCCTGTAACGAGCCTCATCATATTGGGTTTTTATGTTTGTATCATTGCCTACTTTACGTTTACTTTCATCATGCACATTCCCACTTGTTCAGGAACCAATCGTGTGCCATTCATCTACATGTACAAGCCACATCTGTGAACATATGAATATCATAATGACCACATACGATGTGCAGAAATTAAGCTATTGTGAAATGTTATTATTAAGCCCTCCATGAGTCACCACCTTATTGTGTTCCTGAAAGATCCCAGGAGCAATGCTGTCCTGTCCAATAGCAAACTAGTTCTGAGTTAGGGGCCTGACAAAATGTGATTCAAAAGACCCCTCTGTGAAGAACAATGGCCTACATGATGTTGCTGGACACAGGCTGACTGTGTCTAGCCCAGAGGAGGGGTTCACTGGCGAGTGTCTGAGGTCGGGCTTTAGCCTGTTTGCATTTCTTAATTCAATCTTTCTCTGCAAAAACCCTCCAGCACTACATTCTCTACACTGCTTTGGTTAAGTGGCAACTTTCATGTGAAACTAAGGAAAAATTCACTTTAACTTGCATGCTTACTGACCTGTCTGTGTGCAGTGAGAGGTGTTGCTACAGTAACCAGATCGTCATGGATGCTGCGAACAGGTGGGGCTCCACTCTTGTCTTTGGGTGTGGGAACAACAGGCTGCATGGCAGAGCCTCCTCCACCTCCTCCTCATAGATATAAAAGAAGTTTAGGATGATCACAAGGCACTAATGAATCTACAGAATAAGCTTTAGACAACAATCACGTGGGTCTCTCCACTGACCTCGATGTGTACTTGTGCTATCCACAATGGGTGAGGCCAGGCTGAAGGGGCGGGGCTGTGGGCTAGCTGGAGCTGGCAGGTCACCCATCAGGAAACCGGGCAGAAACTGAGCTCCAGAGGTTGGCTTAGGAGAGGTAGGAGAGCCGAGGGTCATCGGTTCTGAACCCACTGAGAGACAGGGAAAGTTTCATGACAGATGGTCCAAAACAGCCATTATCAGGGATAAAGCCTCAGAGCTGAGATCCTCAGATGTTAGTATGAAGCAAAGCTCAGTGATATATTTCTCCCTCTTTAAATGCAGGTAGCAAAATACATTTTCGTCACTGCTAGCAGGACGGACGCGTGAGACCAGCCTATTTAATAGCCTGTTAGTGGTAGTCTAGTGAAGCCAAAAAAATGTGGGAAAGTGTGCATAATAACTTCTCAGTGATCAAGGTGACATCTTCAAACTTCTAGCAGTCACAAATGCAGAGATATTCAGTTTACAGTGATAGAAAGGAGAGAATAATCAACTAAATCCTCTCATTTTAAAAACTTACAGCAGTACACTGTTGATTCAAAAATCACAAAGCTGACTGATTCATTTATCAATTATGTTCAATTTTTTTTATAAATAGGGCTGGTGATAGTGTGTTACACCTTTATATAAGGCAGAGAAGCCACAGGGTTAAAGGTCAAATTGAGATTTTGAGCTATTCTGCCTCCACAATATGTCTTCTCTCTAACTAGTGGGAAGAAATGTCCAAAATACAAATTTTAAAGAACTACAATTGGAGATTAATGCAAATTATTGGATATTTAATGGTATAATACTTTATATATAGGAATCTTAAATAAAGACAAAAGAACGGTCTCAATTTACCCCCCAAAACTGGGAAGCTTTGTGGTGACATGTGCAAAGTATTCTCGTCTTAGCACGTCACCAAATTTTAAATAATAAAAAAAGTACTTAAAACTTTATTTAAAAAAAATTATACTAAACTCTAACCACTCGTAATTAACACAGAGGATTTTTATACTTTTATACTGCTGCTCCCGCTAACATCCAGTTGACAGATAGTCACGTGACGTGCTTGACTAATAAATCTCCACAGATCATAACATCAGTTTGAAAGCACCAGACTAAGACTTCACAAAGTTTCCCTTACCTTGTAACTCCATCTCTGTTTCTTTCCTTTCTGGCCGCGATTTTCAAAAGTAGGAAGTGACGCTCGGGAAAGGGATGGTAGCCGGCTAACGCGGCCAGCAAAGCTAAGTGATTTGTCACTACTTCTTACTGTTATTGTACAGTAAACGCGACTAAACCTGAGTGCTGTGCTTAAGGATCCAAACAGTTAAAGCTGAGCGGTTTCAAATCGGATCTTTCAGTCCTCTGCGGCCTGTTTCTGGAGCTCAGAGCTCCTGTGAGAACAGGCTGAGGCTAAACTGGAAGCACTGCAGTTTACTTCCGGCGAATTTAGACAGCGTCAATGTAAAGACGCGTTCAATGGACCTTTGTTTTTTTCTCTGCTGAACAAAAGTAATGCACAAACATCGAGGAAGCGGCACAGAAAATTTATTTTGGAGCTTTTCTGTCCGTACAGTTAATGTTTCTTCCAACATTGGATTTAAAAAAAAAAAAAAAAAGTTCTTCAATCTGTTTATTTGGGGCTTAACCGAAAACATTTCAGGGAAAGAAAAAAGTCTTTAAACAGAACTATAACTATAACTTCACAGAAATTTGCTCTTTTTTCCCTTCATACTGTAAGTGCTCCAGCTGTGATAGACATCACTGTAATAGCTGGGTGTGCTCCCATCTACCCCTCTACTGTGGATGTTTCACATTCTGGGTGAAATCTGACCCAAACACAATAGGATGGGAAACCTGGCAAACAAGCTCTGAAAAAGGGTTTCTGCACATATTCATACGAGAAGACATGTCCTACTATCTTGATTGCTACAGACTTTATTCCTGTGCAAACTGCTATTTGACAGGGAGTCACAGTTGAATGATAACTTCAGATTCTTAACAAAAAACCCCACTTGCTAATATGTACAGTGAAGCAGTTTTAGTCACTGTTAAAACCTATTCTCCACACAGGCTAATGACCAACATCCGTGGTGCTTTTCCTCAATAAAGCTGCAGTAAACTCAGCAAAAGGCAATATGATGCTTTAGCATTCTCCTATCCTGTGGGTAGCTCTAAATCCAGCATTTTTGAGTAATATTTTTGTAGAGAGGTGAAGAAGAGTGTGCAGGCAGGATGGAGTGGGTGGAGACGAGTGTCAGGGGTGGTTTGTGACAGAAGGACAGCAACAAGGGTGAAAGGGAACGTTTACAAGATGGTAGTGAGACCTGCTATGATGTATGGTTTGAAGATGGTGGCACTGACAAAAAGACAGGAGGTCAAGCTGAAGATGCTCAGATTTTCATTAGGAGGTACCAGGATGGACAGAATTAGAAATATGTGTATCAGAGGGACAGCTCAGGTTGAGCAGTTCGGAGACAAAGTTAGAGAAAGGCTGAGATGGTTTGGACACGTGCAGAGGAGGGATAGTGGATATACTGGGCAAAGAGCTGCCAGGCAGGAGGAAAAGAGGAAGACCATTGTGAAGATTTATTGATGTAGTGAAGGAAGACACGCAGAGGGTTGGTGTGACAGAGAAGGATGCTAAGGATAGGGTGAGATGGAGGCAGATGATCCACTGTGGTGACCCCTAAAGAGAGCAGCTGAAAAAAGAAGAAGATTTAGATAGCATTATTAATCCCTTGGATTGGCCAAATCAAAGGGGGGAATTTTCCATGAAAGGACCATAACCTAAATAGTTGACACATGTAACTTAAAAGAGCCTTTTAATTGCTTCAAATAAACATCACAATTTTGGCATCACATTAAGAATCTTTTCATTTGTGGAATTTCTTGACTTCTTAATGGGGTTGGGACCATCAGTTGTGTTGTGCAGAAGTCAGGTTGGTACACAGCTGACAGCCCTATTTGACAACTGTTAGAATTCATATTATGGCAAGAACCAATCAGCTAAGTAAAGAGAAACAACAGTCCATCATTACTTTAAGAACTGAAGGTCAGTCAGTCCGGAAAATTGCAAAAACTTTGAATGTGTCCCCAAGTGCAGTCGCAAAAACCATCAAACGCTACGACGAAACTGGCTCACATGAGGACCGCCCCAGGAAAGGAAGAGGAAGAGTCACCTCTGCTGCTGAGGATAAATTCATCCGAGTCACCAGCCTCAGAAATCGCAAGTTAACAGCACCTCAGATCAGTGCCCAGATAAATGCCACACAGAGTTCTAG
>VUQS01020081.1:7143-17322 GCA_015108495.1 Heterochromis multidens
AATCACAAAACTGAAAAAGTGGCACAGATCATGTAAATGTTAATTATACATGGCAAAGAGTTGGCGAAATATTTGTCAAAATGTCTGAAATGGTGTGTCAGACCTTTAAGTTTGTGTGGTATTTTTCACAATTATATAACTCAATATATCAACAGTGGAAGAGGAGTATGGCTTGTTTCTTTATCCTCTGATTAATGGTGTGTGCCCTGTATCATCTTCATAGATCCTTTAAGTATTCTCTCTATGCAGATCAATAATAACGAGATGAAAACCACCAGCTGTTGCTGCAGTATCCAGTGTATCTGAGTTAAATAAGCCCAACTCAATGTGTACATTTTATTATAATGAGGGTTGAAGTGCTGAGCATTTTTCATTGTCTAGTTTAGTAGTCTGTCTGTTGCCAATCCTTTCTGGGTAAACTAACCCTTTAAATTATGCTTTGATTTTCCTAATAATTTTATGCAGTTGGTTTTTGAATACAGAGTGAATGTGGTGGGAATATTTCAATTATGTGCTTTGATGGGTGTAAGAGAAATAGTTTTTCTGTGAATGGACAGTAAACCTGAAAATAAAAATGAAAAGCTTTTTAGATTCCTGCTAAGATGCAACTTTGTCACATTAAAAAGTGTTACATTTATGCACCTATTAAGGTGTCATGTCATATGAATGTCATATGGGTGATCGGGCCACCTGAAATCATTAGCATAAGCAAATTGTTAGGTTTCTTGCAGTATATTAATTCAGCAAGCTGTGAGCACTGAAGCCCCACTCAACAGTTGTTTACACCCTATGTTTGCGAGGGGCAGCCAATCAGAAGAAAGTTGGCTCAAATGAGGGTGGCCTTAAAGGATAAGGAATTAAAGAGGGATGAAAGATAAAGGATTATTTTTGAACTGTGAGCAATGCCAAGCTGCTCTAGAGTCTCACACACCCTCTGCATATGGAGCTGGAAATGAGCACAACAGGTGCCCTTTGAACTGATCTGACATTCTCTTATGTATTAGCTTTTCTTCACTGGTTCCCTGTTAAAATTCTTCTCATATATAAAATCGTGAATAATCAGGCCCCGTAATATTTCAGACCTCATAGTACCATATAACCCAATAGTGCACTTTGCTCTCGACTACAGTCTTACTTGTGGCTCACAGGGCGACAGACACTAATTGTGATAATAATGATCAACTTTATTCATGTAGCACCTTTATTTTGCAACTTGTACTTGACTGTAGTTGCTCGATGAGTTGAAACCAATGACCGGAAGTGTTCATTATCGAGTCTGGCTTCGCTCCGGACCTCCAGCCGGGTTTCACATTAAAAGCGCCCCTTTCACGTCTCCAGGAACGGGAGGGTCTCGGCGTCTCTCCCCGTATCTGCCCGTCACAAGGTTAAATATGTGCAAAGAAGCTTCAGTTTGTAGGTCAAATACGTGACAGCGAGGCACACGTTTTAGGCTCAAAGTTAGCTTGCTAAATGCGAAAAAAAAGAGGAACACATATCCCGGGAGGAAGGTCAGCAAACCGTGTGACTGGAGTCCGCAGGGAACTTTCGCTTCTCCGTCAACTTTTCTGTGCTGTCTGTTTCTGGAAACGCTGCTTGTTTACGCTGGAAAGTAGCGGATAAAGACCCACCTTGAAGTTTCACTCTGGTTCACTTTCAATATCGTTGTGTTGCTTCAAATAACTGCGCAACTCGTTTTTACGTCCTGGGTTGTTGTTGTGGTGTCCCGTGTGAACAGCTGACTCACGGACTGAAGGCCGGGCGGCACCGGGACATGGCGGTGTTTGAGCTCGAAGTCCACTCTTCCTCCCCCGCGGAGTAGATGAAAGCGCCTCGCTGATACCCTCCAATGGGCTGACCCTTCACCGAGTAAAGATGATTGGGTCACCGGACCTGCTGGCCTTCACCGGCATGGAGGGCTTTGGGGAAGAGGAAGAGGAGCAGGAGTCTCAGGGTCTACCTGAAGAGCTCTCTGTCCCTCTTTTCCCCTCTTCTCACCCTTGGAGCACAGCAGCACAGTTTCACAGAGACTTCATTTTGGTGGCTGAGTTCTCAGAGCAGGTGTGTCTTCTTTATTCAGACAAAAACTGCTGGGTGCTTTCTGTGATAGCAGCCAGTTTGAAGGGGATCACATATGTTTGTTTGTTTGTTTGTTTTGGGGTTTTTTTTGTTATCTTCTGTCATATATAGCGTTAACACGGGGGATCCTCATATTAAACATGGCAAAAGCTTCAAATAATGAGGTCAGTGCACCTGCAGGTAATCCCTGTGAACTTTAGACTGCTCTAAATGCTCATTTCATACTGTGTGTAAGATATGTATGACACAATAGAGAGGGGTAGCCTTAATATGGTCATCTGAACCCCCACCTTCTTTACAATCCTTCTGTTTGTGAAGGCCAGCCAATCAGAAGAAAGTTTGCTTAAACGAAGAAGAGCTGAATGACTTGCTTCACGGGATGAGCTTAGGGGCTGCACCCAGTATAGGATAATTAAAGATTATTTTGAACTGTGAATTATGCAAAGCTATTTTAACAATGTTCAACATTAAAAATTTAGAGCTTGTAAGGAGCAAAATGGTATACCCAAAATCCAAAGTTCGACACCCATAAGGGTCCTTATTCTTACTGATCCCCTCCAGAAACCAATAGGTGTTGAAGTAATGCAAAACAGATCTGCTAAAGATCATATAGTTAAAAAAAAATGTTAAAAACTACATTTTCAATTCCCAAGAAGAAAGCTAAAACACCCCAGGCCCAGGTTCATAAGTATGCTTTATCTGCATTAAGGTGCATAGGTATTACAGTCATATAAAATGACTTACTACACATATGTAATCGTGCTGCAGTTTCTGCAGCGTAACCATGTTGGTTCCAATACAAACAATGTCTTGACCCAACAACATTTGCATGTGATTACTTTTGCTTTTATGCATTTTATATTTACTTCCTTTAACAATTCACCAAAGTTCACTGAAATCCAAGGAATCGGGATACATATACATACTGCTGTTTTCTAGATACATATATGTAACTGTGTTGCAGCGGGTAGTGAGTTGACATTTATTCATTCAGGAAGTCTCTTTGAGATTAAGATCTCTTTTTTCAAGACAGAGTTGCTGAAGGATTAACAAAAAATACTCTTGACAAGATGCCAAGTCAGTCACACAAAGGAGCCATCTCTTACACACAGGGGCACTAATCAAAAGAATTACAAATATTATTAAATATATTAGCAAGTACAACTTCCCACAGAGAACTTGATGTCTTGATGAAGTGAACCCTTCATCAAGACATGAAGGTTGGTTGAAGAGCTTTTAATGCAAAACTCTCCTCTGGTCTGTTGTTTGGTAACAATGGTTACAAGATGTGGTTATATCTTGTAAAACTGGCTACAAGATATAACCATATCTTGTAGTCATTGTTATTGGGTTTAGTGATGAAAGATGAATAAAACACATGATATCCCATGATTGCACAAAGGGTAAATAAAGACAGAATAATAACAAAAATAACAAATAAGAAACCAAGTGTTACTCAAACGTTACTCTTAATATACACAGAAATTGTAAGAAGTATTTTGTTATGATTCTTTATGCATCTGAACAAACCACAAGACTTCTGGAACAATGTTCTTTGGACAGACAAGACCAAAGTGCAGATCTTTGACCATAATACACAGCACCACATTTGGTGAAAACCAAACAAAGCACATCAGCAGATAAAGCTTGGCCAAACCTAGGTCATGAAACAGGACAATGATCCCAAGCATAGCAGCAAATCTACAACAGAATGGCTGAAAAAGAAAAGGTATTGCAATGCCCAGTCAAAGTCCAGACCTCACCTCGACTGATATGCTGTGGTGGGACCTTAAGAGAGCTGTGCATAAATGAATGCCCGCAAACTCCAATTAACTGAAGTAACTTTATAAAGAAGAGTGACTGTAAGTGGCTTTTCTCTAGACATTTTCCTCATCTGATTTTAGGGTCTAAGAACAGAGGGTGTGGTATACTCTATAGGTTTTAAAAGCCCAGCCCAGTCAAGTTTGTGATATTGGGCTACATAAATAAATCTATTACTAAAGCCAGATGATTAGTGATTGATTTGATTACATCTCTAAAAACCCCTGCTCTGTGTCTCCAGGTGGGTCCAACCCCTGTGCTGACGATACCAGATGACCTCAGAGTCATCGGATCATTTGACCTCAACCACTTCTCTGTTCGTATCATGTCTGTGGACTACCAAGCATCTGGCCCCGGCCACACCCCACCATCCTCCCCTGGCCCCCGACTCAACTTCAGCGAGGACTCCAAAGTAATCCTGGGAGATTCAGCAGCAGATGCGTTTGCATATGTTCATCACCTGACCCTGTACGACCTGGAAGCTCGGGGGATGGTGCGTCCTTTCTGCATGGCCTACGTGTGCTCTGACCAAGCGAAGCTGATGGAGAACCTTTCTGAGCTATCGACACACTTCTCTGAGGCAGCTGAAAGCCTCAAGACAGGAAACAGACAAGCGTTTTCCATTGAACTGCAGAGAAAACTACAAGATCTCGAGTAAGATCAGCACTTTCTACTTTGATTAGATTGGACGGTTCTGCATTTTTTGCTCTTTGTGCTGAGGTATCCACCCAATCAATTCGAAATACACTACTACATTAAAGCACAGAGTCTTTAATTTGAGCAGTTGTATAGAAAGCTGGAGAGAGAAATAAAGTGCATCAACATCTATCTCAATGATGGAAAGGGGAAGCTATTAAAGAGGAAGAGGTCATAAGCTAAAGCATCACTTCACCTATCAAACAGGATGCTACTTATGTTACAGATCCGCCCTGTGTGGCCACTTGTTTATTTGTCACAATGGCATTTAATGATGATTTCACTGCATCTTTGAATCTCTAGCCTCAAACCTAACCCTAACTTGGAGGAGGGAGGAGTTGGATGCCACCTTCCACTAGTAATGAGTTGGAAATGTGCAGGGTGGTTAGTGGGTGGAGTTGAACATTCCCTTCCCTGAAGGGCGCAGTCAGATATAGCTCTAACCTTGGGCACTTTGTGTTAACAAGACTGCATCTCCCACCCACTTTGCATTATATTGATGTAAACCTAATCAAATTAATTTTAATATAGTATCTTTTACTTTAACACAAATCCATGTGCTGCTCATAACACAGTTCTTCAGTCATCAAATCTAAGGTCTGCATTTATGTTTAAAAAATGTATAAACCCACATACAGTTGTGGTCAGAAATTTACATAGACTCATCATGGGCATGAATGTCATGGTATAACTTGGTAAAACATGGTTGAACTTTTAATGATTTCTTTGAACTGTTCTTTTTCCAGGGTGGAATGATTGTAAAGCATACATCTTTAATGACTTTATAAAACAAGAATTGGGTGCACAAGTTTGGATTTTCTCTAATCTGTAATCCATAAATGGTCTCATTCACCCACTCACATTCATACAAGCACTTTTTTCTATGTCTTAAGTGCTTTCTATCTAACATTCACACTCCGTTGAACACATTGGAGCAATTCGGGGCTCAGTATCTTGCCCAAGGATACTTGGGCACATAGACTGGAGCAGCCAGGGATCAAACCACCAACCTTCCAATTAATAGATGACCTGCTCTACCTCCTGAGCCATAGCCACCCCTTAGCCTGCTTTATCCATTCCAAAACCAGTTTTTATGTGTATTTGGGATCATTGTCCTGTAGGAACACCCAGTTGTGTCCAAGTTTCAAATGTCTAGCTGTTGAATTTGAGGTGAAGTTGAAGAATTCTTCATTATTCCATCCAGTTTGTGCAATGTATCAGTACCAGTGGCAGCAGAAACAGCCCCAGAGCATGATGCTACCACAACCGTGCTTCACAGTTGGTACAGTGTTCTTAAGTTTGAAAGCCTCGCTTTTACTCCTCCAAACATACCTCGTGTTTCATCTGACCATAACACATTTCTCCACAAGGCATTTTGCTTGTCCATGTGGGCCATTGCAAATTTCAGTTGATCTTGAAGGTGTTGATTTAGGAGCAGGGGCTTCTTTCTTGGTCGGCACCCTGTCAGCCACTGGAGATGTAAAACTCACTGCTGGTGTTCCAGCAGTTTTCAGTCCATGGCAGGCTTGAGCCACCACTGTTAGGCTATTAAGGTCTGTTCACCACATATTACTCCCTCTGTTTCAGGTACAGACGGCTGACCCTGTGGAAGGATGCAGAACTTCAGAGGACGGTAAATGGGTTGACAGAATTTGAAGGAGAAAGTGAAGAGCTTGAAGCTGTGGAGCGTTCAATCTTAAATCACAGAGAGCTCCTTCGCCAGGTCACATCTTACCCAAACAGGAAGCTCAAGCAGCCTGACTTCCTGCCCTATGATCCAGCCGCCTCCCTCACTGATCCATTGCTGTTGCCACCTCTTGAGGCGGACGCCTCCTTCTCCTTCTCCACCTCCACCCCCTGCAGGTCAGAGCACCACCTGAAGCCGCTGCAGGAGCTTTGTAACACATACTTCCTGTCTCTTGTGAAGGACCAGCTCACAGATACAGAGCGACGTCTCCGCGGTGACAGGAGTGTCCTACGAACTACTCGTGTAACACAATCACTCTCCAGGAGACTGATGCTCACCAACTTTCTATTTGAGCTGTGGAGCCCAGAGGATGCTGATGAGGAGTCGAGAGAGGGCACTGAGGTGGAGCTACAGAAGGACACAGGGAGCAAGAGAACTGCTGAGACGTTTCAGCCAGAACCACTGAGCATGGAATCATTCTTCTCATGTGTGGAGGAGATACCAATCAAACTGGTAGCAGCAGAAGCACGGACAGTGACCCCTGACCCCGGTCCTACCACAGAGATGACGGGGAGTATGAGCAGCGGCGACAGCATTGAAGTGCTCGGGACTGAGAAGTCTTACATGGCACAGCATGTTGTTACTGGATCCGACAGCAGAGGTACATCCCACTGATGGCAGTGCAGAAGAATTTCTCAAATAAATCATCGGCAGATTAAAAAAAAAAACAACAGTCTGGGTATTTTGTTAGCCAAGTCATATTAGAAGAAAAATAGCAAATAGTGTCTGGTTGTAGATCTGGCAAAGGGCTGGATGGTTTTCAAAACTTGAAAAATGAGTTTTACACTCTGACACTTTTGTTTTTGTCTCATGTTAAACTGATTACCATGTGGGCTCAGTTCGAAGATTTGATCCTGTGCTTAGAAGTGTGAATATTTACCCATTATCTGGGATTTAAGGAACAGGCCGTGGTTAAAAGAAATACCAATGAAAAGAATTTTGCCTTTCAGTTTTTCATTACATATTTAGCCAGCACAAAATTGATGTGACAATAGATAAATGTCAGCCTCTGCCACAGGCAAATACCATTTTATTTGTAGTCAACAATGCCAGTATCTCATCTTCGGCTGATCTATCACTACATCCCTAATCAGCAATTTATCTGTCACCTATAGTCACATCTGAGGATCTAGCATTAACAGGGATCCTCCAGTCCTTAAAGCCAAGTAGGAATTAAACAAACAGGATGTTTATTAATGCTTGTTGGCATTAATGAGTCAAAGTAGCTGTTTCTGTGCTGTGTGATCTTTTTGCTAGGTTGAGCTAACTGCTGACTATATGTTTAACTGGCAAATATGAGACTATTTATCTACTCATCTAACCATATTAACCATATTAACCATATTAACCATATCCACTGATAATACTAGTGTGCAGGTGAAAATCTGAAAAGCTTCTCATTGTAGCAGTGTAGTTTTGAAACAAACTGTCAGTTAATTGATTGATGTTAAAAATTGTTAGCAGAAGTGGTTCCGGTTTAAATGGGACAGTTTGATGGGCTCTAAGAACATGTAATGGCCTTTTTTTCCATTTTGACATTTTGTAGATTAGATGTTTACTAAAAAAAAAAACCTTTCTCGTCCACAGACACACCAGTCGGAATGACAGAGACTTGCGTCAGGCATGCAGCAGTAGACACTGGCGTCAGACGCATGCAAGCTTATGCGAAACGGGCCAACAGCGAGGACAGCATTGAAGTGCTCAGCACCACAGAGTCCATCATTCCTGAAGACCTCACTGCCATCACAGAGGAGGAAGCAGAGCAGCAACTTCTGAACAATGGCTTTGAGAATGAGGAAGAACCACAGAGTGAGGACAAATCTCGCAAAGTCCTCAAAGAAGAAAAGACACTGAATGCAGCTGCTGCAGTAAGCGAGGATGAAAATGGAGGGCCTGCTGAGGAAGAGGAGGGCTGCACTGACAGAGAAGAGCTTTTAGTGCAAATTACTGATGGTGTCACGATAAAAGAGCAGACGGACACCTTGAAGATGAATCAATTTCACAAAGACAACACTGATGAGAAGACGTCCAAACTATTTCAAGGTAACACTTGAACAAGAGTATTCATTTTGGAAGCTCCAATTATTATGTCCATGCTATAAAACTCTATAAAAACATACATTCACTTTGTCATTATGGGTTTAGATGGATGGAAATCTGCTGGTTTTTATCCATTTAAAATGAAATCTGCAGCAATAAAGAAATGAATGAGCAACTGTGCAGCTATTTTGAAAACCTGGAAAATATGCATTTGTAATTGTGGCCCTCTTGGTGCAGATGTACAGAAAGCTTCCTCTGCTTTCATAGCTTAGGCTCTCCTAAGAGAAATATATACGAGAAATACAGTTTCTTTTTTTCTTTTAAATCATCTTGTGACCCAATTTATAATGGATAAATAGGAATTGATTAATTAATAAGGGTCAATTAATTAATTAATAACTGTCATTTTATTAACATGTAATCAAACTGTTATTACTACACAGCTGACAAAGCGGTGGAGCCCTCACCTGAGGTCCACCAGAAGGTGCGGCTGCTACCTCACCACCATATGAACTTTGCCCCTCCTGCTCCCCTGGCTGAGGTGGATCGGTGGTCTCCCCCCCGCCCTCCTCTGAGGCTGTTGAGCGTCGACGAGGAGTCTGAATGCACCAGCTTCACCGAATCTTCAGAGCCACCGTCCCCCACCCAAAATATCCTCAGAAACATCCGCTGGGATAAGAGGAGGTGGAGAAAGGCTGGACTCCGAGCCCTCAGGTTCGTCAAGCACAACTCATTCTCCCAGCATGCCGTGTTCTGTCTGCTGAGTGGCAGGCCTCTGGTTGTCATCGGAGGAGACGAGAGTCTGGTCAGGAAGACGGTGGATGCTCTGAGCCTCTTCCTGCCCGCTCCTGGACCTCATAGAAGTGCTGTGAAGCTGTGTTTGACCACGCCCCTTCAGCTGACCGACCTGCTCATCTGGAGACTGATGGGAATACACAGGTGAGGATTATCTGCCGTCCTTTCTTGGTTGTTTTTTACTATAACTGTTCTTACATTTGTACCTAAAGGGTTTAAAGAGAATTACAGAAACACATTACAGTACAATACAGTCGTTCATACTGACTGGGTAAAACTGATAATGTTTGGTAATGTTTGGTATGTACTAACCCTTTCTGTGATGTTGTCTTTGTGAGTGAGATAGTTGCCTCTTGAAAACAACAGAAAAACAAAACCATAGACTGTATATAAAAAATGGACATAGCCACCATGACGTTACCCATTGGTTTGTGGAGTCATTTTGAGTTATTACCTTCAGTGCTACTGTTTTTTTGTTTGTTTGTTTATTAATTTTTGACAATATTTAGATAAGAGGGTGGAGTTCTAAGCTACAGGCTAATGCTTGTTAACTTGGTTAGCAAGCTGGTCAGTGCTAATCAGATACCTGCTAATTGCTAATGTATAAATAAAATAAAACTAGAATTTCATCACCAAAACCAGAGTTTTTGGATGGATTACTGATGTGTTTAATCATATGTTGTTTGTCAGATAACTACATTAATATTAATATTATTAAAAGTCAGCAACCTCACACAGATGAGATGTCGAGTTCATTGAGCTAAGGTTAAGCCTAGCAGGCAGCTACCAGCTAAAGCTGCCTGTCACTATGACTGTATATAAACTTTTGTAGTCTATGGTCTGTGTCCACTAGCCCTCAACTTGGCCAGGCCCCTAATAATGCACGATTTTAAGCCAAACACAATTTAATTGGAGCAGTTATAGAGATATTAAAAAAAGGATCACCCTCCCTGCAGTTATTATGAAGGGGGGGGGGGGGGGGGGGGGGGGGGAAAAAAATTATT
>VUQS01020082.1:26381-41649 GCA_015108495.1 Heterochromis multidens
AGAAAGAAACAGACGTGTGTGTGTGTGTGTGTGTGTGTGTGTGTGTGTGTGTGTGTGTGTGTGTGTGTGTGTGTGTGTTCACATATGCATCACTATTATGTGCCAGTGGCGTGGTTACGTGAAATCTGTGTGGTGTGAACTAGTCCCATGGCGTCTATTGCCTGTTTGCCATTACTGCAGGGTTGCCACAGCTTGTAAAAGCCTCGTTAACACAAAGACCTGCTCACATGTTAATTGGCTAATTGACTGATTAATTTTTGCATAAAGCATGCACAGTGAGAAAAGCTGGCTAATTGAAAGTGACTATAGGTTTAATTACGTGAGGAAAGAACGAGGAGGAAGGAGCTGTGAAGGTGGGACACCCGGATGCTGCATTCAGCTCGTGTGTTTTCTCTCTCACCCCTCACATCTCCTCCTGATCTCCTCTAATCTCCACATCTCAACTACCATTTGCCTCTGTTTACTGCTCTTTTGCTGCCAAAAAAATAACTTGCAGTGGAAAAGGCAAGTTTGTCACCAACCCAACCCTCTGAGTAGTTTCCATATTTGAGAGAGATGCCAACACAGATAGAGGTATTGCGGTGAGTGACAGTGACGACAAATGCAAGATAAAAGCTTCAAGTAAAGGTTCCTCTTATTTACATAAACATTTCTTGTGGACCTTCAAGGCTTCTTCCTGCACTGTGTGTTGCTGAAAAATTGTTTAAGAATGACAGTAACCGCATCAGTCAGGAAACCATCTCTGGACTTCTGATGCACCGAGGCATCAGTGTGATCATGCATTTACATCAACAGCAATCTTAAGTCCAATTATTGAAAAGTATGTAAAACTGACACACACAAAAAGATGGAGACAGAGGAGTGTGCAACTGAACGAATGCCTGTTAATTCAATTCCTTTCCACCGCTCACTAAAACACCGCCACAAATTAAATCGGCCAGGAGAGCAGACAGCTAACAAAGGAAATTAACAACGATGCTGTCTCTGTATTAGGGCATATGGATTCGCTGCATGTTTGCTGCGTGTGCGTAGCCGCAGCCTCACGCCTCTGTACGCAGAGAGAGGGGGGGAAAGGCCAGTTTTAATCAAGAAATCCATTCCACTTTTCTAACCTCTCTTCGCTCCACCCCCTCCTCCCTCCATGGCAGGCTTGTGTGGAAACAGAAGTGCTAAATTACCCTGGAGCAGTCAGACAAAAACATCTTGTTGGGTTCTAAATTGCTTTGCATGCATGTTAATTGGACAGAAATCCCTGCAGTGTATTTGGGTTTGTGTGTGACTTCATGGGTGTGTTGTTCTGAACTGCATCTGTGTATGTACAGACTCTGCACGGGCGTATGTACAGTCTGTGTGTGTGTGTGTGTGTTGAAAAAGGCTGGTGAGCTATTATAGCTGCAACGGCTTGCACAGATTTGGAGGTTATCTGTTTTTGTTGGTTAATTGTGAAGCTGATAGTATCGAGGGTCTGGGCCAATTCAAGTGGGCTTTCAGCCAAATTACCTCAGTAATCATCTGTGTTCAAGTCCCTGGATGCTTTCACCAAGACAGAGCCTGGGAAGCCCTGAAGTTCAATGGAGAGGAGCAGATCTGACCCCAGTATTAGACAGCTTACACTGTAATTGAAATTATATTTTTTTTCTACACCATTATTGGATTGCTGACAAGATTTCACCCAAAATTCCATTTGTGGTCAATTTATCCTGTTTGTTTTTAATTAATGTGGGCAGCTAATGAACTCAGAAGGGATCTTAGCCAAACGATCAGAACTTCCTCCATGTTTCTCTGTTATCTTTGAAGTAGTAAGCTTTGAAATTGGAGCATGAAATTGTTTAAAAGTAGGAAAGGAATTCACTTGGATGAGGCGCGCAAACACCAAATCCAATACACTTTACTTTGACTATGACTAGGAATTCCATTGCTAATGACTAAAGATTATTTTAAACTATAAGTCATTTATTGTGGCACAGACATGGAGGACTAATGAAATACACAAACTGTTATCAGGATTCTTTTTCCAATGTTGATTTAATTAATTCAAAAGTGGGGCACACTGCACTTTAGCATTTTGTGGGTGCAGTCTCCAATCTCTTGCCTCCTGTGTCTGTCATCCTCTCTCTTTCTCTCACATGAGCAATCATCACAGCTGTCCTTGTCAGACTATAAAATGCTGTATTCCAATCACTGAGTGGGTTTAGACAATAAATTAGTCAAATGTGGTAGATGTCTTGATGCTGTGTATTTTTAATATGAACTGGCTTCAAAGGATTCTCATCTTGGCTGTTACTATTCATTAAAGAATGAGCATTTATACATCTCAGATCTGATGGAGAAAAAAAGGATCAAATGCAACCTTGACAGATGATCTCTTGTTGTCCTCATGACCCCTTTGACTACAAACTATTACATTTTTTTCCTCTATCTGTGTGCTGCATATGAAGCTCTACAATTGGAGTTCATTCTCTGGCTACACATAATGTCTGACTGCAATAGTTATTTTTCAATTGGACATCCTCATAATGCACTTACCTGAACAGAAGTTGCCACTTGTGCATGTCTTTTCGTATTCGTGTGAAGCTCTGATAGAAAGAGTATAAGATGTTTGTGTAAAAAAAAAGAGAAAGAAAAAGAAACAAAGAGCAACAATAAGATTTTGGGCAGCATCAAAAAGCCCGTGCCCCTGATGCAACCTCACCTTGAACCAGAAATTAGAGTTGAAATTGGAGTGAACAAAGTGAAATAAAAGTTTGCAAGTTAAGGCTTATCCTGTTTAGCCAGAATTGGGTTTGGCGGGAAGCTGTAGGACTGAAATGCTTCCATGATCCCTTCAGGCAAAGAATAAGTTGTCTACTATGTCTTAAGAGTGTGCGGGCCTCCAGGCCATGAATCCTCAGACAGTGACCTCATTTGACCTCCTCACCCTCAAACACACACGCACACAAATAGCCCCCCTAACACACATATACAGTACACACAGTGGAGTTCTATCTTTGTCTTCTTCTCTTATATTTGTTGTAGCATCTCAGTCTGTACGCTGCTTAGAGTGCGTGTGTATGTAACAGAGCGACCTACACACATCTCAGCTGTGCAGACAAATGAGACAAGATGTCACTCTTTAGCTGTCATTTAGTTTCTGCCATTTCACTTTGCTGCTGAAAGTTGAAGGAATATTCTGCTGAACACACAAACAGAAAAATAAATGTGACAAGAGACAAACACACACATACACGCAGCACAGCTAGAAGCTGTGAACATAAACACTTAACCCTGGAAAGATTCAATGATGGCGGATAAAAGAGTGATTTGTGTTCTGCTAAGGGGAAAATGAGTAATCCTATCATTCAGCGTGACATGCAACACAACACGGCGCATCAGTCACAGACACGCGCGCACACACACACACAACATTAAACACTGCCTATCAGGATGATAAAAGCATGCCTCACCCACACAATAAAGCGTTTGATTTTTCTATTTTCCGTGTCATTCATTTTTCTTCATGCTCTCTCTCTCTCTCTCTCTCTCTCCCTCCCCTTCCCCCGGCGGCATTGCTTCTGACAAAACAGAACATATTTGTGTATTCATGTAAATATCTCAACTAATCTCTCTAAATATATTTATGAGATTTAATACCTTTGTACTGTAATACTGTGCGTGCAGAGCATTGAGTTTTACATTGTCACAAAGGCATACACACATACACTCACACACCATGCTTACATACGGGCACCACACATCCACACATAACTTGCACTGGGGTGCATACCAATCCCTTGGTCTTTCTGTCTTCCTGCTGGGGCATTAATTCCTGCCCATATTTCCATCTGATTATGGTCCAGTTATACCCGCAACTAATTGAACATTAAATATAAAGAAAGTTAATGAAAATGTCCTTTATCCCCTCCAAACTAGGCCTGAGAACGCATCTATTAACTCAAATTAATCTGGCCCTGATACGTGTTGCAGAGAGGAAGATATATGCATAGTTTGCTGCTCTCATCTCCGACCCAAATTATGGTCCCTCTCTCTGAGCAGGACAGTTAAATAATAGAAGACATGTTCTCCTCTTTCTGAGTATTCCTGTGAACCATATCCAGAACTTTATATCTAGTTGAAAAAAAAAAACGTGAGGATGATGTCTTGACTTTCAGCTTGGATTTTACTGTCCTGGGCTTCTCTTTCCCTATATGGACCACTAACACGCTTCTGCCACTGGTTTGGATGGGAAACACCCTGTGTGCAGTGTGGACCACAGCCTCTTTTGGTTAATTACCAGAGGAAGATTGCGCAGTTGCTTTAAAGAACAAATGTCAGAACTGTAACACCAACTTACAATACAGACCAAAACTTTATTAATGTGTAATTTGGACTTAACAAAATGAACTCTTTCTAATCTATGGTGGTACAAAAATACATTTTCCCCAAAAACACTCAAAATGTATTGTCAACCATACATATAAATCTGCTATGAATTGTCTTGTTTTTCCAGTGGGCTTGTTAGCTTTGCTCCTTGTGCTTTTCCTTTCAGACAAGCTTCCATTGCAAGCGCCTTTAACAGAAGCAAAGACACCCACTGTGAGTGCAGTCGACAGACACACTGATGCAAGAAAAAGGAGGAAACAATGAATGGATGGATGCTTTCATTCTGATGAAAGGAATAAATGCTAAAGCATTTATTTTGTCTATTATCCCACTAAAAAGCCCTCTCCATTCCTGTCTCCTCTTGATCCCCCAGGCCCCTCATATTAGCATCTCTACTGGACAGCGAGGGGTTAACTAACCCGTTTAAGGGGAACCACAGAAAACAATACTTGGACCCCAAAAAAGACAATGGCAGTGCCTTTCTCCTCCATATTTGTAATTTAACATCAAAAGGCTTCTCTCCCAGCGACCTCTGAGAGCCAGCGTCTCTTTAATGAAGCGCCCCACCCCCCTTAATCACATTCAAATTGGTTAGTGTTCAGAAAATAGAAATATGTATTAGATAGCAATAAATTTTCATCATTGGCTAAGCCTGCTTCTTAATTGTCCTGTCCCAAGGCTTGGGAATTTCATTGTTCGTTAGGTGCTTAAGTCCCCCATCTCATTCAGTCTCTCTGACATTACTGCTGAGGGCTCTAATGCCCAACTAATTTGAATGGGGATTTACATGATAGAGCAGGGAGCATTAAAATGTGGAGGGAAGGGAAAAAAGGAAAAAAGGAAAAAAGGGGGAAACGGCTTCTTTCACTTCAAAAGTCACTTTGTTCAAAGTCAAATGACAGTGTTTAAAGATGCTCTATCTTTCTCTCCTCAGGATTTTGGACAGCAGTGCCAAGTTTAATGGTTCGTTATCTTAGACCCTCTCTGTCCTCCTCACTCTCCTTACCTCTTTCTTCTTCCTTTGCCGCTAACCATGCGCTTTTGTTTAGTGGCACCATACTGTTTCAGAATATACATTGTTTTTAAGGGGTTTTGAATTGCAAAACACTTCTGTCATTCTCCATTATTTTTCCCTCACATTTCTGTTTCTCTTCATGTCACTCAGTGGTGTGCCATCAGGGCTTTAAGAACCATATTGAATTGGCATGAATGTTCATATTTATGTTCACATGCACTGAGTAAGAGTGTGTATATGTGCATGCCTACTCACTGTAGCTGTAAAAGTAGATTAAGCCCATTGCTATGACTTTCTTCCAGTCTGCCATGCAACCTGTTCTGCTTGCTGTTTGTGGCTGGCGGCTGTGCTCTCTCTGAGAGAAAAAAGAAAAAGAAATGCCTGGAATTTTTTGTTTGTTCTGGAGGTATTTTGGATCAGAGGTAGATTGTGTGTATGCATGTGTGCATCTGTTTGTGTTTCTTGAAGTATGTCTATTTTGGATCAGTGTGAAATGGAAGCTGCGGTGATAAAGAGAATCAGATGTTTTCTGATGTGCACTGTTGGACTCCATGTGTGTCTGGCAGTGCAGACATAAAATGTCCATAAGGCAGACATGGGGCAAACAGTTTGCATGGCGAATTAGAATTTTGGCAGTGTAATTGTTTGTGCACATGGGTGTGCATGTGTTTCTCTCTCTCTCTCTGCACATTTAAGTAAGACCTGAGTGCTCTGAATGTGCATGCAAGCGTGTGCATTTGATATTCTGCGATGTGCTCTACCTTATTCTGTCCACCTGTTGATAAAGGTATTCAGAGTTTCTACTTCCTGCATCATTATGGTAAATATTAGGTTAGAAAAGCTGAATTATGACAGTGTCATGGCCTACTATTTACCCCGCTTTAATTATTGTTTTCTTCTTTTTAGCTTATAAACACTGACACTTTCCACCTTCGAATTTCCATAATTAGTGTGTTTGGTTTGACCTGTGTGTCACCAGAGATGAGAGGAGGTTGCAGAGGGTCAGAACTAATGAGAGAGAGAGGGGTCGACCTTAGACATCGAATCAACTTGGGGCAAAAAGGGCATCATCATACATAGTGCACACAATACCACACAAAGCTGTTGCAGAAGAGGACCGAAAAAAAAAATGCAAGGAATAAATCACTTCATTACTTTCCACACTGACAGTGGCGGTAAGTTTGATTTCTATGTTTAAAATCGAGAAAATAAAAAACAGAACGAAAATCAATGCTGATGAGAGTCATTGAGAGACTTGGTGTCAGTAGAAAAGTATTTTCAATTTAATTCAGACTTTTCACACTTTGAGTACAGCATCCAACCAACATATTCCAGCTGTAATGTTAAATCTCATTGGTGCTGTTGGTGCTTTATTGTTTAGCTTGTTATCTAAGGATATCGAGCTAAATGTCTAGCTGTCTACAGATCAGAGTAAGAAAATGTAGGGTTAACTCTGATAATCACCTGCATTGATGTGTGTGTGTGTTAGAGGAAAAACTGCTGGTTCCAAAGCAGCCGACCATGAATGGTTATTGATTCCATCATAAAGACCTGCTGTCTCCTGTGTGTATGGTTCTTTAGGCAATCACCGATGCCTGCTTTCTTTCCTTCTGACAGCTTCGCATCTTACACCTGTCCTCCTCAATAGTCTTCTACCACGTTTTAAACTCATCACATGGATATGCAGCCTTACATTTATGCCCCATTTGCTTACTCTTACCCAACACTGAATTTAAGCCCTTTGTCCTCTGGTATCTCACATCTCATCCTCTCCTCACTTTATCCCTTCTCTTTTCTTGATTGGTTTCTCACCAGCGCAACCACGCATCCCTTTGGAAACTTTATTCAAAGCTTCATTGCGCTAGTATAGACAGGGAAGCAAACAGACAGACAGGCGACAAACGAGAAAGCACACACTAATCAGGCTTATGATGCTGGTGGGCTAATAGAGCCTTGTGCCCTGCTTAGACTGCTGCTGTAAATGATTAGCCTGGCTCAGGCTGAGCTGTATTAGCTGGCCTGCCATTACTGATAGCTCCTGGCTCCCAACTTTATCGCAGTGATAAAGCCCCGCTAGAGCTCGCATTAGAAACAATCAACCAATCTCCTCTGGTGTCGTGTCTAGGTGGGAATGGTCGTGTAGATATGTCATTACACTGAGAACTGAAGGAGGACGCTCTCCCACGATGCCTTCTTCCGATAACCAGGATGAGATATATGAAGAACATAAGGAAGGTGAGAGATGCTTTCTGAAACTAGTAAAAAACATTTACCAGTTAAAATGTAAGAAATAGCTCTTAAGCAAGTAATCCCCTTCTGTTTTTTTAAGCACATACATTTCTTCTCTTGGTCTGACCTATGTGTCTCAGGTCAAACCCTGGTTTACATCATTCATAATAACTTAATTTAGTCTTAAAAATTTAATAATACACAATAATAACTGAGTGCCTGTGAGGCTATTTGAATACACAACAGCGCCCCTAATGGCCATTTGCTGAAGTAGTGTTTAATTATTTTGAGTGTTTATCCACCACAACACTGAAAACCCACTCCTTACCCTTGGAACCAAAAAAACTCAAACCTACACACACTCAGCTCTTAATTCTTGTACTGTCGTACAAATGGGAAGCAAAGTATATATATATTTTTTTTTTTTCTGCTCGACATAAAGATGTGGGTGTGATGCTCTCTGCATGCCAACATAGAAGCAAAAATCCAGGGAACACCCACAGGCTTAGACAAATAACACACACACACCGAGCCTTCATACACAAGGTGCAGACACACAAAGACACAGACAAATGAGACCTTAGTGAAATAGCTCGTGGGTTTTCTGCTGTGGTCATGATTTCCTTCAGGGCTGTGAAAACACTATGCATATGGAGTCCATCTCCTCTATGGCTTAACATTGAGACAAACTCACACAGAGCATCAACATGTGCACACTGCCACAAGGTATAAGATTTCTCCACTGGGCGTGCTAATGTAAAGGTATGGTTTCTCTTGGTGCAGACAACAGTGTTTTTGCAAAAAAGTGCAATGTGAATGTGCAAAAAAGGAAATACTGTAGGTAACATTACAAGAAATGATATCATAAGCAGGAAATGCCTTAAATGATTAACCTTAGGTACAGGCCTATGCATGTGTTTTTCATTTTTGTGTGAATTTTTTTTTAAGTGAGTTAGTGCTTAAAAGAATTGTGGCATGGCAGAAAAATCAATAAGTACAGCTGAGTTTTTTTTTCATCATAGTGCCTGTCTATTGAGTTACTATAGCTCTGCTAACAGGTTATCAATTCAGGGCAACATGTATGTGGCTGCATATATATTCATTAACATCCTTTTTGCAATACGGGCACATAGAAACTCCACCCAGCTCTGTGTCTCTGTCTCACTTGCTTCTTTGAATTGGCCAGTGTGTTGAGGTATTGACCAGTTGTCAGGGGATAGGAGCTATTGATTGTGACTTATCCAGCTGTTTATATTTGAACCCTGGGTTTAACCTCCATCGATCAACACGCACCTTGAAGTCTGCAAGGTGTTCAACTCTACTTTCCACTAATAGGGCTAAATGGTTGTGCGACTGTGTGTGTCTGTGTGTGTGTTGCTTTTCCTTCAGGGAGCATGTTAAGTAAAACAAAATAGTAAAGTGAATTTAAGTCTTTGTTCTGATTGCTTTTATTAGGTGATGTACTACATGCTGATGTGTTGCACAAACAAATGCGTGTGCACTTCAGCACTCACTTTGTTTGCCACTATAAAAAACAAAAAAAGTAAAAAAACGTTATTAAAAAAAATCACTAACCAAACCACAAGTAAAACTCAGAGGTCAGTGGGTTAATGTGAATATTCAAATTGTATATTTAAAAATGCATCTTAATAACATCCTTGTTATTCCATGACCAGTACTTAATAACTTTAGGTACTTTGTTGACTCTCAAGATGACACCCTAATAATTGTACACATACAGGCTTACATACCATACAATAAAGTCGATTTAGGGAGCGTTTTATGCACTTCTTCTCCATTATTTGTTAAACTGTCAAAAGATTCCTCTAAATGTCTTTCTTTTACAATCGGTTTTCCATTTCTTTCCATTTCACTGCGCCACAGCCCTCACTCCAGTGCCCCAGCCTTAGCTGGTTCAAATAAGCAATTATTATGTGTGAATATATGTGTGTTAATTTTTGTCTGGGACTCGATGTCATATTTTTAGAAGAGGACTAAAAAGAAAAGTTTAATTTAGGTGATGCCTTAGATGCCTTCTATGCATGTTTGTGTGTGTGCATGTATGTGTGCACACTTTTATATTGTATTGTCATCTATGTATGACTGTCTCCCTCCCTCTCCATTTGAAGAGTTGTAATGAGTCATCAGGGAGAGCTGATGTGAATTATTAATATTCAATCATGATGCTGTTCATGAATTAACTGGAGCTGGAGAGGGAGGGGTGGACAGGAGAGAGTGTGAAGAAGAGAGAGTGTGAAGAAGAGAGAGATGGTGAAGATTCCACTTGAAATAAATATGTAGGAAAAGAAAAAGTAAATCAGGAGGGTGTGGAACAAAAATACAAGAAGACTTATAGAAAGCAAAAAACCCTGAATATTAGTTATAAGCTTAACCTATGGGATATTACTTTTTAATACTGTAATAATATAGTACAGTTAACTGCTACATTGATATACTTATTGTTTTCTTATATTATATTTGCGGGTAATGAGAAATGTAGCCATGTTAAATACAAGGAAGCCGACACATGACAAACTCATCAACATCTAAGCAAACTAGATGGTCCGCACCCATATGTAGTGCTGTGATAAGTAACCCTCTGAAGACTAAGCCATCGTATGTGCTATCCCTAACCCTAATCCTATCCCGCACTTTGAGAGAGCAGCACCAACCCTTGCTAGCAAATGGTGCTTTCCAGTATCGAACTAAAACAAATACCTGAATCCCAAATATCTATTCAGATGATCTAAAATATAACACTAGATGTGATTCCGAACATTTTTGCTTTTGTATGTATTATTTTACATAGTTTAACAGTAACATTACCACATCATAAAGTATCTAAAAAGCTTCTGTGTCATTTACAGTAAGATGTGTCCACAACATAGACAACATAAGCATGGTTATTTTATTGCTTTCAATCTGTTTTTGTGGTCTAGGACTTCTATGCATCAAACTGTCAATAAAATCCACATAACTGCACTGTTAGGATTAAAAACTGGTATATAGTTTGAAGTCCGCGCTTTTGACACAAGTTGAAACAGCAACTCGGTGAGGCTGTGTCTTGCTGCTACATCATCTTAAATTGGTCATGTGATTTGGATGTGCTGGTACGTCTGTTGACTCCAGAGGGTTAAGTATTCATTTTTGTAATTATCTTGATAAAGACACATCCTGGAGTGACATAATGCTCCACTGATCTAATGCTCTAAAAAAGTCAAATATTATGAACTCGTGAATGCTTTGAGATATCAATTTGAAATTTCTGGGATTGTTACCTATTAAAGCTTGAAGATGTTAAGATTTTCATTGGGATTGACCAGAATGGACAAATTAGAAGTGAGTATATCAGAGGGACAGCTCAGGTTGAGTGATTTGGAGACAAAGTTAGAGAGGCAAGGCTGGGATGGTTTGGACATGTGCAGAAGAGGCATAGTGGATATATTGGACAAAGGATGTTGAAGATGGAGCTGCCAGGCAGGAGGAAAAGAGGAAGACCCAAGAGAAGATTCATTGATGTAGTGAAGGAGGACACGCAGAGGGTTGATGTGACAGAGGAGGATACTAGGGATAGGGTGAGATGGCGGCAGATGATCTGCAACCCTTAAAGGGAGCGGCTGGAAGAAGAAGACTTGTCTCCATAATTTTCCATATAACTGCTTTGATCCTTTGACTGATGATGCTAAGGCTGTTTAGCCACTTTGCATTTGTTAGCTTCTTTAAAATGTCCATGTTCTACTGGGTGAAGGTGATTGGACATACCTGAGGCTAACTGGCCAGTCGCTGGTCAGAGAGAACAGTGGAAATCAGCTGATTCCAGTCCTAGCCAATCGATCAATCTTGTGCTCCACAAAGTGTTTGCAGCAAGACATTATATATAATAAGTGCGTGAGCGACCACCTTGCAAGTGATTAGTCCATAGCTTCAATTTGTTCTTGATTACTTTTGTATATAACTACTACCAAAGAAGTCAGAACTTTGGTAGCTGTTCTTTGGGAGTCGTCTTGAAGCCTGAAGACAGTGCTTTATGAATTTGTGTATGTCCCCATAATGCATGGTGTAGTTCATAGTGCTGCTTTGGGTTATTGTGTCTGTATGTGTGTCCCCAATAGTAGGTCTACAAACCCAGCTATGTTTGATTTTGATGTGTATGAGCTCTGCTGTCATTGCAGCGCTGTATTGAGTTTGCAGGTTACAGGTTATCAGATGCTCAGAGACAAAAACACACACATACACACATTTATATGAACATACACACGCACTTTGTGCTTTTAAACCTGACAGTTCTATCTCCACGAGCAGACTCTCAGGCTCTTGTTCTTTCATCTCTCTTGTTCTCCCCTTTGTGTCATGGTCCTGGGTCTTTGACCCAGGTTTTTGAGTTTGTTTGGACTTACTGTTGTTTCTTCTTGTATTAAGAGTATTTGGGTTTGGGTTTTCCAGGAACCTCATAGTTTTGTTATTTGTATATCTAGTTCTTGGTTCTTGGTTTCATTATGTTAGTTCCTAGTCTGTCCTTTCCCAGTGTTCTGTGTCTCTCCAGTCTGTCTTGTCCTCATGTTTGTTTACCTTTAGTCCCAGTGTCAAGTTCTCGTGTCTTAGTCTGTGTCCCTGTGAGAGTTTACTTCCTGTTTTATTTTTTAGGTCTCTTGTTGTGTGTGTGTGTGTGTGTGTGTGTGTATATGTTCAGTTTTGCTTCCCTTGTCTCGTCAGTATGATTCTGTTCAGGTGTATTCTCCAGGTGTGCCCACTCTGCCCTAATTCCCTCTGTGTATATATTGTCTGCCTCTCTCTCTGTTCATTGTTGCGATCTCCCTCAAGTTGTGTGCTGTGTGTGTCCCAAGTGTCCTCTGTGAGACTAGTCAGTTCCTGGTTTTTGCCTAATCTGCAGTAATCTGAGTTTTGTTTTTTTGGCATTCTGTTCCCTGAGATTCAGCAATAAAAGCTGTCTAAGTTTTACACTCTTGTGTACGAGTCCTGCATTTGGGTCCGACTCTGCCTGCAACACAGCCTATCCTTGACACTTTGTCCCTTAATATTCGTGTGGTTTGATATAAATTGTTGCATCATTGCCATCCTGTCGATCATCATTCTATCGTAAGCCGTTTTCACACATGAACCTTGGACAATTTCAGGAGAATCAAGTCAGGGGATTTTACACAGTTCTTCTTTCCTTTCACAGGGATAAAAAAATAGTTTATAATAGTAATAATGAGATTTTTTTTCTCATGAGTTTAGTTTATTATCATTATGTTTAAATTTCATGTCTTTATTCTGCACAGTGAATTAGGTAGGTTCAGTTCTAAGAGATGCAATATGTATTCGCTTCATCCAGATTTCTTGAAATGCAAATTTCAAGGATAAAGGGATTAGATTTTTGTCATTAAACATCCATTCTGAGATGACGTTGACCTCAGGAACACTTGGAGGGAATTTCTCTTTACAGCTGCTACTAGGATTCACTTGGACTTAAGAATGATATGATTGGAGTTATGTGGTCAAAGGTAAATGTCTCTGTGGCCTTTTACTACATATGAGTCTGGACCGACACTGGATTTACACTACAACTTTAATGTTTGGCAGAAGCATACAACCGCGGGGCGGTAATTCCAGTTTCTTATAGTTGCATAGAAAAGTTCAAGCTCCCTGTTGCATAATTTTTTAGCCCGACAATGTTTGACATATTTGGTATCTTTGGGAAGTCGTGATGTTGACTAGAATTTAAATTAAACTTCTCTAAGTTTCAACAAAGCTCAGTTGCACAACATGCATTTGTAATGATGGGCCCAGGGAAATGCCTGAAGGGTGCAGAGGTTAGCAATTTTTTTATGACAGATCCATGGTCCTGGAAGAGATACAGTGCCTGTGGTTTGCTGTGCCTAGCATCCTCTACCTGGTCTAGACAGGACTGAAACACAAACTTCAGCCTTTTCTTTAGAGAGAGGCTGACCCACAGACATCTGTGTATAAACAAAAACCTAATAAATCTGGATTCACATTTATATGGAACTATGTTTGTATCAAAAGTGGTGTGCGAGATCAAACAGAATCACAAGCAAATAAATTCATTTCACAGGTGCAGGTATTAAGGTTTGTCATGTGACGTCATGTGCATGTTGCTCAAGAGTTGTCCACAATATTGGACATGATACAATCACTGGTTGAAGGAGAAAAATTTGTATTCCCCGACTGGTTGCCAGTGGTTCTTGAGGTTGCTGGCTGTCACTGGGAAGGTGGTACACCTAAAAACTCCTAGTGATTGCTTTGGTTTCTATTTCCACAGTTGCCTGTAGTTTTTTATGTTTGTCTACAAATACTCGCTAACTACTAGCCCAGTGGTAGTAAAACCTGAAAAGTCAGATGGTCACGGACCAGTCTCTAGTCCTACATTGTCACCATGATTGTCACACGTCCAGAACTGCTAACGTCACACAGTTAGTGGTCACGTGTCTGCAAAACGTCAATTCATTGCCACTCATGCAACTAAATTCCTCACGTGTAGATTCAACAACCCGCATGCATAGACCTAAGCACACAAATAAGCCATCACGCACACAAGAATGAAAGAGAGAGTTGGCGAGCGCTGCAGCAGATTCACACTCTCGGAGGCAGCTCTGTTTTTGAAGCTGAATTCTGCTCACACAAATCACTCTGACTTTTGATAGAATAGAGGGCGGGACCCAAATGTGTCCATCCTCTGAGTACGTGTTTTCGTTTGGACAGTGAATGGAGAGGGGTTTTCACCCACCACAATTATGCTCCCGTGCAGTCCTCCAAAATCCCAACTGCACTGTTTTTGACACTGCAACAAACACTCTCTATAGTCCTGCCCGTGAAGTTCCTTCGCGCTACCCCCTCTCAAGCATAAAACAAGCATGACAGGTTCAGTTTACCATGTTAAACTGAGTTACATGATAGCAGCAATATAAACACTGTTTTATACTGTATTTGTTTACAATTTCTAAACTGAAGTTTGATGAATTAACTATCAAGTGTGATATTTCTGGTGTGTAGCAGTGGAAATGCTGACAACTATCACTGAATGACTTTAATGTTGAAGAAATCTTAAAAACCAGAGAATTCAAAGGTAAGTCCTGAAGCCTTCGCATTTCTGTCCTATTAGTCTGTTGTACAGTGTTGCATACCTTATTATGATTTTTTTTTTTTTTTAAAAAACATAACGAGGATCAGGAAGAAAGTGAGAACCAGGATCTAGCAATTATAACTTTAAAGGTCGATGTCCTTCATGGGAATTTAATTCCACAAGTGGCAATGAATACCTGCACCTGTGAAATGAAATTATTTGCTCCTGATTATGTTTTATCTTGCACGCTCTTCTGTACCTCTGATACATCAGGGCATTTCATTGCTACTTTCCTCCTAATATGGCATTCAGGTTCTTTTCGTGAATTAAGTGTCTGTTCTGCTACTTTATTTATTCTTTATTTTTATTAGCTTTCTGGAGGAACTGGAGACTCTAACGCTGGGTGGCAGTAATACACTGACTCTACTGCTGGGAGTGGAGAAGAAGAATGTCGATGTATATGTGAAAAATCTTTCATCAGTCTTTACTTTATCTTCTGTTTATGGATTCACCTTTTTTTTTTTTTTTTACTTTTTTTTTTTTTTTCAATTAATTAAAAAAAAAAAATTTTTTTTTTACTT
>VUQS01020082.1:44118-79482 GCA_015108495.1 Heterochromis multidens
TTTTTTTCCTAGCCACAAGGAGGTTTCTGTTCTACTTTTACCCTATTGTGATTGAGCCATAAGTATGTGTGTGCCTTGTGTTTTTGATAAACATGGTCAGTGACTTATGTTTCAGCATTTAGCTGTGTTTGTGATAAAGGTGTCTCTCTTTTTTAGTCTCCCCCTGTCTGCTCCACTGTTTGATTTCTTCTGGCACTCCATTTTACTGGGTGACTTGTCTAAGTGTTATCTGCAGAGAAGCAAGTGGATGTTGCAAACACACACCTTTATGCACCTTCTGTACCTGAGCACTCTGGACACAGCAGCAAGAGTCCCAGCTGAGGCCACCAAGAAATGCCCCAATGCTCTGCACACGTTAGAACTGACCAGTATTACTCTGTAGTGTGTTCTTTATGTGGGAGATGTCAGCACCACTGTGATTGGAGCAGCTGTTTCATAGAGATGTGACAAGTGCTGTGATTGGCTAAAGGTGAAATTATTATTCACCACACCTGGTAATTTATAGTTAACTTCAACTAGCCCTTTGGCATGTTGCACTTCTGCACACAGCAAATGAGCCAAAATAGCAGGTTCCCTTGGTGACCTAACACTTTGCACTGGTATTTGCAATTTTGCTTGTGCAGTTAAAACACTGACCAAAATATGTAATAGTTTGTGATGGAAGCCAGGAGGACAAAAGAGTTGTGCCAGGCTAATTACGCTTAGCTGGGAATATTCTCACATTCATTGTTCTGCTTTCTTTTCCAGTGGTTTTATAAGGACAACCAAGTTATCAAAATTGTGCAGTGGTTAAGCAGCGACCAGCCCCTAAAAGAGAAGAGTGTATTGAAAAGAGAAGAGGAGCAACTCTCAACTTCCATGGTGTGGAGGGAATTGAATGAGTGTTATTGAATGAGAAAGGGGAGAGGTGTTGCTGCACTCATAGTCTGCCTGTGACAGAGAGGGTGGGAGGGTGGTGGAGCAAAGGTCAGCAAAGAAGAGTAGGGGTGGGGGGTGGTGGGTAGTGAAGGATGAGGGAGTGAGAAAGAGACAGCATCTGGAACCAGAGCCTTTCCCAGCCAAGTTACATTTGTTTAGTCTAAAAGATGAGTGTAGGGGAGCAGCAGAAAAAAAAATGTAAGGCCAAGAGAATTAAAGCATTCAATAACAGAAAGAGGAAGGGGAGAGCAGGTATGAAAGTGTGTGTATGTGCATGTATTTGTGTCTTTTATGTCATAAAAGTACTGCATACGTTTGTGAGCATGGAGAGTTTAATTTCGACAGTTTGGGCATTGCCTTTTTTTCTTTTCTTTTTTTTTCACTTTTGTTGTGATTTGCATTCTTGATTTTAATGCCATTACCCAGAAATGTAGTTACCACTCTCTGAAACACTTAAAATGAAGTTAGCAGTTGCAAGCAAAATGTTTCATCAGACAGATGTAAAATTCACCATTTATGATGCCATTATCCAAAAACTAATTGGGATGCTACGAGTAAAGATGATGATCCCCAGATGGACAGAATTGGCAATTACTTTATGAAGTGAATTTCCAGAACAGAGGTTTCAGATAATGTTGTTTAACGAGTACTGCTGTACTCATAGTCACCTTGTACTGACGATGGCCTAAACCACACAAATAAGATTCAAATTAAAAAAAAAATATATTGTTTTAAGGTGTATGTGTATGCTTGTTTAGTGTGTCCCGTGCTCTCACCTCTCTCCTCCCCCTTTGCACCATATTAAGGCTTCAAGGGAGGTCAGCTCCTCTTGACCTCTGCGTTCCACAGCAAGGCACCATAGCTGGGCCACACACACATATGCACCCAAACACTTAATACACAAAGACACTATACACACATGCACACATATGCAGTGTCATATACACATATTCACCTCATAAACACCCTACTAAAAACACTAAAAACGTTGCTATAAGCAGACACCTAAATATTTTTATGTGGTTAAAAAAAAAAAAAAGAAGAGGAAAGGGCTGCTTTTGAAACAAAAGTGTACCAAGACATATGTCATAAAGAGAAAGAGCAGTAGAGACAAAGAGAGTGAAGATCATGCATCTAAAGTCATCCAGACAGAGGTCAACATTTTCACCTATCCGAGTGTCCTGAAGCCTTCATTTTGGAGAATGTACAAACGCAGCTTTGTTTGGGTGGAATTTGGTTGTGTGCTCCGTGTGCATTCCCTGGCCCCTCATTCAATGACCTTTGGCCTCTCGATACACACAAACACATGCACACACAGTGATATGTGGGGATTTCTAGGTTATACAGTGCACAACAACAACAATCACAGCCAGACAGGACATGAGCTGAAACTGAGCTGGAACTGATCTCAATGCCAGCTTTTATTCCCTAATAAGCTACTTCTGGGTTTGTCCATGCATACAGGTCTGATATTTCTATTAATACAGTACACTCCCATGTGGTACACTATGTGCTGTGCTTACTTGTGTAGTGTGGAATTTTAACAGGATAGTGTTGCCTCAACTCAAACATGGCAAATTGTGCACTTGCCGCATAATATAATTGTAACCTTTGACTGTGATCGTCTTCCTCACTGAAGGCGATCACAACCCCCCCCCCCAAGCTACTAGTGGCATTACAAACATCAGCTCTGGCAGAGTATCTTCCACAGTACGCAATCCAGGTGCTTGTAACTTTTATGCAGCCGTACATGGAAAATGGTAAGCATTAATATGGAAATATGCAATCAGAGGCATGACTTGTGTGTTTGTTTTCTTTTCTTGACAGTATATATACGCACGTGCATGTGTTTTAGAACATTTTTGTGTACGTTAGAGTTTCTGTGAAGGCTGATATGGTAAGTGACAACAATTTATAGGAAATTGCAGCTGGGGACCTATTGAACAGAGTAAAGTGAGTTTTTTGTGTGTTTTTTGATGTCAATCTATATGGCTCCATGACCTGTGGCCCATAGTCTTGTCTGTGACCTCATCAAAGAGAGACGAGAAAACAACGGTCATTCATCATTCCATCTTTGTCCCTTTTTAGAGCCTTCTGTCCGTCATGAGGAGAAATCAATGTCTTAAAAGGATAGAGAGAGATACAAAAGAGCACACTCTCCCTCACACATGCACACGCTCTGGCATAAGGAAGCACAAAGAGAGAGAATCTATGTGCAGCACTACTTCATGAGTTTTCTGTGAGGCCAAGGCCATTGTTTGTACTCAAAGCACTTGACCTAGTAAAGAAAGGAATGAAACTATTTTGCAGCACTGCGTCTAGAACCTCAAAAATGGACTGGTCTCATTGTCCCCACTGAAAGTTGTTTATGACATGAGACTGTTCTTAGAATTTTTTGTGTACATATTAGGTAAAATTACTACAATTTTATTCCTTGGTTATAATACACAGGTTTATCTTCTGCATTGGGTTTTGCACTCAAGGATGATACAGCTAGATTGTGAGTGGCTGTCAGGAAGGTATAACTGGGCTAAGCTACTTTTTCACACAATTAAGCCAAGAATTCTTATTTATGACAATTACTTGTGTAGCAGATAAAGGATCTGTTATGTGATTCCTCTACTATATGATAAAAATAGCTCCAACTTTTATGGGGTTTTTTTGTTGGGTTTTTTTGTGCGTGTTGGTGGCTGTTAATAAACAAAAGTCAGAATTGCTGAGCCAGTTTGCAACCCCATACTTATTGTTTTATTATTCAGGTATGGCTTTGTATATACATTACTTGGCTTTTCTTTGTGCTAAGGAAGATATCTTATGTATTCATCCAGCAAATATTTGGTAGTGGTTGTAGTGGTGTGTTTTGGAATTTATGAAGTCTTCCACATGCTGAGCAATGTTTTGTCTCACATTGTTTGATTTGCAGTATGTCTTTGTAATTACAGCATAATCTACAGTGTTTGCATTTTTTCTATTTTAGTGTTAATGATTACTTTCAGTTAACTCTTGGAAACATGCATTTGCTCTGTCTGTGTATGTGTCATGGTTACACAGTGTACAGTATTTCTTTTAAATGAATAAACTAAGGTATTTTTACCATCGAAATAACAAAGAGCTGGGAAATATAAACTGTTTTGGGTAAGAGATCAAACCTACAGGAAAGTGAATTTGTTTTCTTCAATATGTAGTGTGAAAAAGTTAATAAAACCTCCATAGACAATCTCTTGATGCATGCTCAATTGGGACTCTATAGACAATATATTAAAAGATGGATGTAGGCTCTGAAAAGTAAAGCACAAGTAAAAGCAAATGCAAAAGTGCATCAAGCCTGCATTCTTCCTAGAGGCCAACAGGGGGCAACTTTTCAGGGTGATACAAGCAGTCAGGTTGTACTAAAGTATTACTGGGGATTTATGCTTCAGCGGGAAATCTACGCCATAGCTACACTAACTGCAAACATCTCTGAAACCCTATGCCGTTGCCTACAGCGTAACCTGATGTGCACCTCTTTAGAAATGTAACTACATGTCGGGTTGATGCAGCCTGCACCTCAGTGAGAGAATATCATGGTCTTAATATAAGGAATAATAATCATAGTAACAATTTAATGACTCACAAATATCAGCAAATTCCTGGAGGGAGATTGCTGAAACTTTCTGAATTAACATGAGGGAATGTACAAGTGGGACAGATGTGTTTACCCCTGGGGAAAAAAAATAAACTGACCATAATAAAGAGTGGGGACCCAGGAGGGAAAAAAACTTCCCACATTTTATTTGTTTATATCAGCTGGCACTGCATATAAAACACCGGGACACGACCACAAGGTAATTAACACATAATGAACCACACACAAGCATAAATACTGGCAACGACGTCTGCCACTTGCGTAGGTTACGTCGTAGGCTCTATAAAGATTCCCTGCAGAAGTCTAAATCAGGCCTTAGAGGTGACGTTCTGGGAACCTCTTGGCTACTCTGTTGACATAATGTTTAGGGATGCGTCTGGCTTCTGTTGCAGCCGGAGATGATCTAAGTCTTGTTCATGAATGCAAATAAAATTCTAAACACTAATAAAAAGAGAAGATTGTTGACAGACAATAGTCGATAGTTTTGACATTGCATTTTGGCAAATACCGTCCTCCTTTTGCTCTCCACGCTGTTTACCTGCATTAAGAAAAAGAAAAGAACAAAAAAAGAAAAAAAGCTCAAATGTGATTGATTGATAGAACTTGGACTAACAAGTGGACTACAAATGAGAAACCGTCCAGTATGAAAAACCCCACCCTTATCTTTAGATTCTGAAAATTCATATGTAGATTTCTGCTAATAGAGATTAATGAGAAAATTACCCTGCTTTGCACTTGATTTATTACCTCAATAAACATTTTTCTATTGAATTTGTGGTCTCAGTTGTTTTCTTCAATGCAGCATGATATTCATTTTGAAAGTCATGATACCATTCAGAGTAAAATAAATGATAAAGCAGGGTATGATTTAAGTCATATTTACCTGTAATGGACAAGTTATAACTGTTTCAGTGTACAGTGTCATTTGGTGTTCTGTCAGAGCCAGCCCCTCGCATCATGTTCATTTTTTAAAAATGTGATGTAAGCATATTTGAATGATTTTTAAAAAAGTACCATTGACTTGACTTAGAGGGGTTACCCCGATAGGGATTAAAAAACAGTCCTGGGAGTTTATACTATTAATGCACATTTATATTAGCATGAACAGCAGAAGTGTATGTGGTAGACAGTTTCATCACAGCACTCTGTCACATACAGTTCTGTGAAAAAGTATTTGCCCCCTTTCTGATTTCTGGCAGGTGTCTGTATTCTCCATTTTCTGTGGCCTTCCAGATTTCTCAGGTTTTTTTGCGTATTTGTCATACTTATATGTTTCAGATTATCAAACAATTTTTTTTTTAAACAAAGATAACCCGAGTAAATACAAAATGCAGTTTTTAAAATGGTGATTTCAGTTATTAAGGGGAAAAACACTGTCCAAACCTACATGGCGCTACGTGAAAAAGTAATTATCTCTACCAGAAAGTCCTGAAGGAGAATATCCGCTCATCAGTTCATCAGCCCTGAAACTCAAGGTCGCTTGGGTTATGCAGCAGGACAATGATCCAAAACACACCAGCAAGTCCACCTCTGATTGGCTCAAAAAAAAAAAAAAAAAAGATTTTGGAGTGAATCCTTGAACCTGGTTAAACAGATGCCTCCGTGCTAGCTTCTGACCCAAGACTGCTGCCACTTGTTAACAAAGAAATCTGACAGGATATATTCCAAAGTACTTTTTATGTCTAAATTAGGACTCCCTTCAAAAGGAATGGCTTTCCAGATAATAATAAATGTAATAAATAAAATCCTTGATACAGTGCATTTGTAAAGTTTTCAGACACTTCTCTTTGTTATTGTCAGGGACATTTTGAAATGGATTGATTTCATTCTTTTTTCATGATTTTGCACACAGTACTCTGCAATGACGACGTCAAGAACAGATTTTGTTGATGACTGATGACTCTGGATTACGGCTGCAACATTCGGATGCAACGGTCAGAATTTGGTGTAAACAGCATGAAAGCAAGGATCCATCCACCCAAGTCATCAGATTTCTGTCCACCTAAGGGACAGGATTGTGTCAATTCCCAGATATGAGAAAGGAGGAGAAAAAGGCACCTAGAAAAGTCTCAGACCATAAGAGGCAAAATTCAATTGTTCAATGACAACATTTAGGGTATTATATCATAATTTGAGAGAAGTGAGTAACAAAAAGCAAAATATGTAGTGATAACATGTAAAAAGACTTTAACATAAGACATTAACATATTAATAATTACAACTCCAAGGACATCATTCATGAGCACAGGCTATTTCAGATACATGAAGTACTGTAAGTCACTATTACTTCGGTTTTGGTCTTTAGGCTTATACCACTGGTATGTCTATTTGAGTGTGTGTGTTTCAGGCATTACTCGTGTTGTGGGGACTTAAATCTGTCACACTGTCACAGCACAGAGTGTGTTTTACTTCCCTATAACGTAAATCAGTTTTAAGGGTGAGGGTTAGTGTAAAGGTAAGGGGTAATGCAAATAGTTGTTATGATTAAGGTCAGTCTCCAAGAAATGAATGGATGTCAATGTCCTGGATACATGACAATGTATGTGTGTGTGTGTGTGTGTGTGTGTGTGTGTGTGTGTGTGTGTGGTACTCTGTAATGGATCAGTATGAATGCCTCGTTAGCAAGCGCCACTAAAACCCTGTCGGCCCTTCAGAATATGAGTACCATTTTAGAGAGCAGCTTTTGCTGTAGCATTCTAACTACCACTTACATGTTACGTTCAGCTCTCTCTCTTTCTATCTCACGCACTCACACACACACACACACACACACACACAAGCCCACGCACATACACTCAACAAGCACTTGCGTGTGTGGGCAGCTGACTGAATTGATGAAACAGTATTCTGCATCCTCTGGGGAGCAGAAACACACCACTCTATTTAGCATCAGAAAGGCTACATTCACTCTTTTCATCTGAGAGGTGAACTGAGGAATGCCCTCAAGGTGTGGACAGACGAATAAAGATGGTTACAGGGGTCTAGTGTAGGGTTTAGGTGGCCAGCTGACTCCACCTTTGGTTTCTTGGTCTTCCCATTCATCTTTATTTTCTTTTACAATAAATCTTGTCTTCTACTCTCAAAACCTCACATCAGGCAGAAAGCAGAGGTTATAACTGTAAACAGTAGCATATCTTTTTGTATCAAGTTTCCTACCTATTTGTGTGTGTTGTGTATTTGTTTTATTCTCATTTTTGGTCTTTTGTTTCTCTGCTCTAGTCTCCACATCCCATTTCCTTATGAAAAAATTCCACTGAAGGGAGCACACACACAGGCACAGGTAGCAAAGTTTCTCCTGGAGTTTTCATAGCAAAACCAAACAAAACATAAAACGAAGCTAACGCAAAAGAGTGATGGTAGTGAGGAGGAGGAGGAGGAGAGACGAGAAGGGAAGCTATTTTCTCTGGTTTTTGAGGCTGTACCGCATGTACTTCTGACAGGTGGGAGGGAAGATGAAGCGTGCATTGTGTTCACTTGCTAATTAGCATCGTTAGCGGGGCCCATCCACTGTGAATGGAAGAGATAGTATTAGTGAGGTTTATACACAGTGAGTGGTAGAGATAGGAAGAAAAGAGTGTGGTACAGCCAAAAGCTGTATATGCTAACGCTACATTAAGTTTGATAAACTTGCAGGTCTTTAATGGACTCAGAAGAGGGAGGGAGGGAAAGACGAGCGGAGGGAGCGAGGAAGTGTAAAGAAGTGTACACCAGCCTGCTTTAGGCTTTCCTTTCAATACCCTGAATACAACTACTATGGTGCTCATAAAACCATGGTGACACATGCATAGAATAATGAGCTATTGTGTATGTGTGTGTGTGTGTGTGTGTGACTGTGTATGTGTGTCTTTTATAGCGGTTTAGGTGTAGTGATTTTGAGATCAGATTTCTCTTCTTTAATCTTACCTCTTGTCAGGTTACACATAAGGTATAGGTTACAAGCCACTGGCTATATGAGTAGTCCTGTTTGCATAGGATTCATATAACAAACACATTTAACTCTTTTGAACAAAAAGGCATTTCCTCCTAGTAAGTGTTTTGGCTTATATGTGATGCTCTTATGTGTATTAGAGCAATAATAAGAGTGTATGAGTGTGCATTCATTTTTGTGTTTGCCAGACTGACCCAGGAGGTCACATAAAACTGTCAGCATCATCCAGTCACACAGTTTTTTTTTTTTCATACTGCCCTTTACCCCTCCCTTCCCTTGCTTCAACTCTTTCTTTCAGTCTCTCCATTTCATCCCCTCCAGTGTCAAGAAAAGGCCCTTGAAGCTGTTTTGCGCTCCCTTTCTAGGTACACACACACCCTTGTTAAAGACCCCAATGGAGAGGACCATCATAGCAGTTTGAAGAGAATGTGAGGAGACTGTTGTTTGTAGTGGAGTTTTCAAAAATGAACGTCTAACTGGAAAAAGCTGTCAGCCAGGAATTATTATGCTTGTATATAATTAAACTGTAATAGCAAATTGGTTATTTAAGGATAGTAATTATGGCTGTTATTGTGAACAGGTAGTATTGTTATTTCAGTGCATGTTTTTTTAAACAGTTTTTTAAAGCTGAAATTAGGCAACCGAGGCACTTGGTGAAGGTGACAAAAGATCTTGGTCTGGTTGAATACAGAAAAAGTGTAAAATGTAACTATACATTCATGATGAAATAAATTATACTATAAGGTTTTACGTATCAGGACATAATAAAAACAAGCATCTGGTCCTTACCAGGTTCTAAAATTACGTAAATACAACTTCAGACGAACAACAACACATGATATATTATTTATTTAACAAAAACTAAGCCAAAATGCAGAAGCAGTGTGTGATAAACTAAGTACACCCTTACTGCTTCCGTAGGAATTAAGTAAGGTAAGTAGCATCCAGGTGCTGCTAATCAAATTAACTTAATTAATAATCATCAGCAAGTGTGAGCACCTCTATTAAAGCAGATGTTTTTGCAGTTTGTAAGTCTGGAGCATTCGGGTATGTGTTAACAAAATGCCAAGGAGAAAAGATATCAGCAATGGTGTTACAGAAGCAACTATTGCTGCCCATCAACCTTGAAAGGGTTAAAAGGCCATTTCCAAACAATTAAAACTCCATTATTCTACAGTGAGAAAAATCATTCACAAGTGGAAAACATTCAAGACAGTTGCCAATTTTCCCATGAGTGGATGTCCCAGCAAATTTACCCAAGGTCAGACCTTGCAATGCTCAGAGGAACTGGAAAAAACCCAATAGCTACATCTCAGACTCTACAGGCCTCCGTTACCATGTTAAATGTTAAGGTTTATGGCAGTACAATTAGAAAAAGACTGAAAAAGTATGGCTTGTTTGAAAGGGTTGCCATGATTTTTTAATCTATCTGAACTTTGGTGTCATTTAAAAATGTCATGCACTGGTGATCAGATACCTGCAAACTAATATTAATACTTTATAATGTAAATGGTGTAATTTTACTTTTATGACTATAGGGATGAAAAGAGTTACTCCTGCTGGGCTTATTACAGGATCCCACATTATCTTCTCACTGTTACCTGTACAGTGGATCTCCACCAGCTCAAACCCTTGCATGTTATGCAACTTACCTCTTATGAATAGAATTACTCCCTTTTGAACCCTATCGATTGATAGAGGAGGAAATGTGCATTACCATCATTTTTTATAGGGTTAAGCTAGTAAGTGACTAAAGATTATTCCTAAATGTTTGAATGTGCACAGCAAATTTAAAGGAAACAATGTTCAGCGTCAACATATGATATTTTTTTAGGGCTCTACAAATCTTTAGCACTAGAACAGCCAAGGGGGTCATTAGCTCCATCATCTCATATTTCATGAGTTTTCCTAAAAAGGGTTTATTCATTATATAGTGAAAATTTGGGGTGTGTTGCGGTAGGAGTGACAGATGGGTTCAAGCTGGGGGTGGGATTACATCAGGGATCAGCTCTGAGCCCTTTCTTGTGCAGTAGTGATGGACAGATTGGTCAGGCAGGAGTCCCCATGGACTATGATATTTGCAGACGACATTGTGACCTATAGTGAGAGTAGGGAGCAGGTGGAGGAGAGCCTGGAAAGGTGGAGGTATCCTCTGGAAAGCATAGGAATAAAAGTCAGTTGAAGCAAGACAGAATATGTGTGTGTGTGTGTGTTAGAGAGGGAGACAGGTGGAAAGGTGAGCATGCAAGGAATAGAGATAGTGAAGGTAAATGACTTTAAATACCTGGGGTCAACCATCCAAAGCAACAGACATTGCACAAGAAAAGTGAAGAAGAGAGTGCAGGCAGGGTGGCATGGATGGAGACAAGTGTCAGGGGTGATTTTTGACAGAAGGATAGCAGCAAGAGTGAAAGGGAAGGTTTACAAGATGGCAGTGAGACATGCAACGATGTATGATTTGGAGACAATAGCACTGACAAAAAGCAGAGCTGAAGATGTTAAGGTTTTCATATGAGTGACCAGGACATGATTAGAAATCAGTATATCAGAGGGACAGCTCAGGTTTTAGAGACAAAGTTAAAGAGGCAAGTCTAAGATGATTTGGACATGTGCAGAGGAGGTTTCTCACGAGATGTCATCTGCAAATTCGTCAAGACTTGTCCACCATATTAGACATGATACAACCACTGGTTGCTAGAGAAAAATGTGAATTCCCCTAATGTTTGGCAGTGGTTTCTGGAGGTTTCTGGCTATCACTAGGTGAAATCAATTGCAAAGAAGGTGCTGCACCAAAAACCTCCTAGTGATTGCTTTGATTGCTAGCATATTGCCACAGTTGCTTATAGTTTTTCATGTTTGTCTGCAAATACTCGCTAACTACTAGCCCAGTGGTAGCAAATCTTGAAAAACTAACAGTTGTGCCTCAAAACATGCGACTTTTACTTTGAAGGTGAATCTTCTCCATTTCTGGTGTGTTGCAGTTTTCACAGTTTCACTACAGTGCAGAGAGCAGCTAGACAGTGATTGTAGACAAGTCTGTCACTTCCATTCAAACTGTGACCACAGCAACATACTAGCAACCAAAGCAAACACAAGGAGGTTTTTGTCAGCAGCTTGGGGAATACATATTTTTCCTTATCAACAGGTGGTTGCCAGGGGGGTCACTCACCGGTCTGTAGGCCTGTGTGACTGGGACTTTAGCATTCAGTTTCCTAGCGACTGCCATCAACCTCCGGTAACCACAGCCACTGGAGGAATACTCATTTTTCCCCTCACGGCCTGTGGTTGCCAGATGATTGTAGACCAGTCTCTAGGCCTATATAATTGGGGCTTCATTTACTTGGTCCTACACTGTCACCATGAATGTCCAAAGAATAAGTCCAAAAAAAGTCCAAAATGCCAAACAAGTTAACATCACGAATTTAGTGGTCACATAAACCTCGATAGAAAATCACAGTAAAGTGCTGCACTCAATATTTGCGCCTACCTGGTTGCTTAGCAACATGTCTTGTTTACACAAATTTTGATATAAAGGCTGCTATAACATGACCCAGAGCTAACTAGACTGCGGGGATGATCAGGTCACAGATGGGATGTTGAGCTGTGGCAAAGCGTGTGGAGAACCAGGCGGGTTCCTGGCTGAAGAGAGAGTCCATAGTGTGGAGTACTAGTCCAAGCAAATAAAGAGTGAGCAGATGAAAGTTAACAACTTAACTTCTTCAAGAAGTGACTTCTTTGCCATTGCTGCTGTTGTTGCAGGACAGGATCAAAATGACCCTCCCTCACGGTTCTAGTGTTAATATGTCATTCAATTGGATTAACAAATGAAAAAGTACAATAAATATCAATAACACAACAGATAGCCCCTCCAAACAGTTTACATAAACTAACCTTTCCATTCAACTATTTAAGCCTCGTTGATTATTTAACAATTATTTTTTGTTTAAAAGAAAACTGTATCATATATGCCATTAAAGATAGACTATGGTTTGTGTCTGGGTAAACAGCAAAATAAGCAGCGCAGTTTGATTGAGAAATTAAGAGAAGCACATAAAGAAAAACCTTTATAGAAATGTTGCATGTATGGGATTACAGTTTACAGTGGCTTTTTAGCTCTGATGAACACTTCCCTCATTATCCCCAACTTCAGTGCAGTACAAATCCCTTCTGATAACAACATCTTGCAGGCCTCTATCATCCTTATACAGTACAGCAGAAGAGCTTTTCATTACACTGTCACCCGTCATAATCCGTCGACCAGCATGGCCCTCACGGAGCATCAAACAGATGACTTGGGAACAGAGGAAAGAAGAAGGGTGAGAGCCGGAGGCGAGGACGGGGGTGGTGTAATGGTGTGTGTTTGTAAATAATCTCTCTGTCACGGTGGTAAATAGCAGTTTATTTAACAAGCATCACATCACAGGAGCGCTTTCACCCTCCACCGCCCCGTCCCTTCTTCTTCCAGCCTTCATCCCTTTCTCCTTCCCTCCTCTCCTCTGCTCTCATCTTTGGCTCTGCGGTTACAGCAGAACATTAATAATAATAACAATGATAAACAGAGAGGAGAGATAACCACAGTAGTGTGTGTATAAGAGGCCCTCACGCTCAGCCAGCTTACAGCGCTTAGCCCCCATTAAAGATGGGATGCGGAGGGTTGAGGGGGGCAGCAGGAAAATAAGAAGCTGTTATTTTGCATGATATTAACCACATGAAAGCATACGGCTGCCGAGGACAGTAAAATTCTCTGAAGAAGACAGAGGGAGGGTGCAAGAGAGGGAGGCTTGGTGAGGGAATAATGTAAATAGTGACTGGCTGTGTTATTGGGCATAGCACTGTCAGACGTGTGTGTGTGTGTATGCGTTATCATATGCAGCACTGTCAGACGGTCCATTGTTTGGAAGCGATAAAAGGCAATTTCCCAGAGTCCCTTGTAGAACCACACGCTCGGCTTAATTTGAGGGCCATTTTCCGTGACAGTGTTGACAGTTTATACATCTCTCTCCCTCCTTCCCTCTCCTTTCCTATGTCTCTCTCTCGCTCTCTCTCTCTTTTCTGTGTTTCCTCGCTTCCTCTGCTCATCCTGTGTGCATGCTCACTTTGTAGGAAAGAAGCTTGTATTCATGTCTGTGTTTATTAGTATCTCACCCCCATGTTTGGCATGTTCCCTTTGAGAAGCCAACAATACCTGATACTCTAATACCTGTCAGTGCGCACGCACACACACACACACACACACACACACACACACACACACACACACACACACACAGAGCCCTCCACATCTGATGGGAATGTTTTTCCCCCTGCCCTGTCTTAATCTTGCCCTGACACAGAGCATTGTGAGCTGTTCTGCGCTGCCATCAGAGGAGAGCATGTCCTCTCATCATCCTGAGAGAGGGCCTATTAGGAAGCTGAGGATGATGGGAGGCAGTGAGGAGAGAGGGAGAAAAGAGAGGAGATCGCAGGTTCAGGGCAGGATAATTGACACGGAGGCTCCTATTGCCTGCGGAGGAGGTTTATCTGTACAATGCCTTTAGTGAGAGAGCAAACAAGAAATTGTGAACAAACACGCACACTGGCAAACACACGTATAGTACATTTCTACACACACACATAGCATGTGAGCAGCTTACCCCTCCTCTTGAGGTTGGTATGATCTGCACCGGTTGTTTAAGTTTAGGGATTGGCACCTTTAAAAAAAGCAGGTTAATGAGTTCAGTGAAAGCACTAGTGATTTTGTTTTAACTTTAAATCTTTTTTCTTTTTTAAATTGTGAATAGATGCATTATTTTGTCCTTTTAGGAAATTAGATTGTCTGTTGCAAATTACAGTTCTTATCATGTGATACCTCTATAATCAAGGTTTAGCTTGGTTGATCCAAAAAAAAAGTTAGTTTTAAAAGAATGATGTGTTAATGCCTAACATACACAAGAAGACTTTGAAAATGAAAAATGAAAGACTAAAGTTTTACACCCTCACATATCTGAAAATTATGTGTTAAAGTTGAGTTTTTAAGTCAGACTATAAGATTTTGTAAAGACTGGGGATCATGCAAAGTTGCTATTTACAAGAAGAAATACTGTTGAACAATAGAAGGAAGAAGCTGCCTTTGTGAGTTCAGTGGTTTGTTCTGAAAACACAACACTAGGGTATTCAGTTTAATTAAATTCAAAATTCAATATTGTAAGGTAAAGACCCTACAATATTACAGAGAAAATCCCAGCAGATGATCCCCTCTGAGCATTTGCAACAGTGGGGAGGAAGAACCCCATTTCAACAGGAAAATACCTCCGGCAGAACCAGGCTTAGAGAGGGGCAGCGATCTACCATGATTGATTGGGAGCTGAGGGGAAATAGAAAAGCAAAAGAGGAGTATAGAGAGATGGACAAAATTATGGGAGGGCACAAAAAAATTAATGATATGCAGTAATGGTATGCAAACACATCATCAGTGAAAAAACAGGAGTGTGAACAAATGCTCAGTGCATCATGGGAAGTCCCCCAGTAGCCTGAGTCTATAGCAGCCTAACTCAGTGATAGTCCAGGGTCACCTGATCCAGTCCTAACTACAAGCTTTATCAACAAAAGACAGTTTTAAACCTAATCTTAAATTTTGCATGAATGTCTGTCCACTGAGCTCAAACTGGGGAGCTGGTTCCTGTGGAATCAGCAAAATAGCTGAAGGCTCTAGGAACCACAAGTAAGCTTGCACTCTGAGTGTGAAGTGCTCTATTAGGATAACATGATGCTATGAGGTCTTTAAAATATGATAGAAAGACATGAAATTGGTTGAGAGAATGGAGAGAGTTTTTTTCTTATCTTTACATTTGATAAAATTAGACAGTTTTATGACCACCTTACATTGAGAGGTCTGTAGAGCATGCCACATCTTTAGCAAAACTGACATAATTTCATTTGTCTGTGGCACTGAAATCACTTGAAAAATCACTTGGTCTAAGGGTGGTATAAAGCTAGATGACCTTCATTATCATTGCGACAACAAAAAAAATAAGCATGGATTCAATGAGAATATAGACAGAAGAAAAAAGAAAAAGGAAAAAAGACAGTGGTGACTGCTGTTTGGGGATTGTAAGCAAACTACACTCTCACATGTTTAAGTCTGATGTTTTGTTTGTCTGTCTGTTCTCCCCAGCATCCTCCCTAGTTAATATCACTGTGACCACAGTAGCTGCTTTAGTGATATTATACATGTGTCTTTTTTGGGATGCTTGATGAAATAACTGTTGCTGTGGTTCTTCTTGAGAGGACAGTCTCTCCCGATCATTTCACTCTCATACATCATTATGTGCATCCAAGCTTTATTAGAGAATGTGTGAGATAGATCACCCAGGGACTTTGCATCCTGGTAGCATGGGTATAACACTATTTGCTGCACGTATATTATAACTACAGTTTCTCTGCATAGCATCCAAACCTGGACAAAGGTAGAGTGAGACTCTGCAAGAGCTGTTGCATTTCTTCTTCTAATCCTCTAAGTCAAGTAGCAATGGAGTAGCTCAGACAAAGATAAAGTCGTGCGGGTATCTGCTTACCATAATCTATAACCTATAAAAAAAAAAGAGATGAAAAGGTTCCTGGCCATTCTATTCCTCAACTGTGTTATCATTTTTCAAAGCTAAGCTCTCTTGCTTTCTTTCTTACTGTGAGGCTGTTTTATTGTATTGTCATAAAAAACTATTCTTATTGTATGTTTTTTTTTTTTTTTATTATTATTATTATACTTCATTGTCTGTGGAGAATTCCCCATACCGGCAGTCTGGTGAGCAAAGCCAATGGCAGGTGTTTGATAAAGGCACATTTTGAGTTTGATGGGGCACTATCTGCCCTTTCTGAGTGATAAGTCACTCTTCAATGAAAAGTGGATTTAAAAAACTGTATATGCCACAATCTATTCAGTCTCACAAAGTTGCAGACCGCAGAATAAAGGCCAAATACCATAAAGACTTTTTAAAAAGTAACATAAAAGGTTTTGCTTATTATCTAGAGCCAGCAAGCTTTAATGTAACAGACTTTGGTAGGAAGACTCAATGCATTCTCTGTTGTTTGGAGGAACTGTCCTGTGTATAGACTCCGCTCCTTTTTTCTCCTCTCCTCACTATGTCACGCTTCCTCTCTGTTACAAATTGCTCCACATAGGAAATAAGAGTATTGTTTCAGATTTAATAATGTTATAGGACTCCATCAAGACAACACTGCTCTATCAAACTCCTACTATCTCCAGAGATAATTTAATCACTAAATGCCAAACTGCCACACCACATTTAGGTGTAATTTTCATCCATGCAAAGGTAATTTGTTTCAGTATTATAAATTAATTAAAGCCTAACGAAGATGGAGAAGGCTGTAGAATGTCTAATCAACAGGCCCTTGAAGACTGATTGATTGCCTCTCCTCCACACTGTGGCCTATCATGCTGTCTCGTTCTTGTTGTCCCAACTTGTGGACCTTTTTTTCTGCCATCCCTCACTTTTTGCCTTTTCATGACTGCATAGAGTTCTGTCTTTATATGACTACCCTCTGTCTCTGTGAGTATGGTGATGTAGACATCACCAAAGAGCTGAAGAGTGGTCTTATCCAATTATAATATGGTTCTGGTTTATTTGACAGACTGTCTTCCCAAGAAGAATGGCACCATTAGTCATTTCAACAAGTCATGTGAAAAAGAAATTGCATCTTCTTTCAGTTCTAAGGTTTTAAAAAAAATATTGTCTGTTCCTCTTAGATAAATACAACCTCAGATGAACAACACGACATATTACACTGTCATTATTTATTTGACAAAAATTAAGCCAAAATGAAGAAGCAGTATGTAAAAAAATAAGTACACCCCATGATTTAGTAGTTTGTAGGGCCACTTTTAACAGCAATAACTTGAAGTAATGCTTTTCTGGGTTTACTTTATCAACATATCAAGGAGGAATTTTGGCCCACTCTTTTCTACAGTGTTGCTTTAGGTCATTGAAGTTTGCAGGAACTGGTTTATGCACAGCTCTTTAAGTTCCTGCCACAGCTATCAGATTCAATCGGATTGAGGTATGGACTTTGACTGGGCTATTGCAACACCTTGATTCTTTTCTTTTTCAGCCATTCTGTTGTAGATTTGCTAGTGCATTTGGGATCATAGTCCTTTTGCCCAGTTTCGGCCAAGCTTTAGCTGCCAGACAGATGGCCTAACATTTGACTCTAGAATACTTTGGTGCACAGAGGAGTTCGTGGTCATCTCAATTACTGCAAGGTACACAGGTCTTGTGGGTGCAAAATAAGCCCAGTCATCACCCCTTCACCACCGTGCTTGACAGCTGGTCGTTTGATCTGATATGCTGTGTTTGGTTTTCTCTAAATGTGGTGCTGTGCATTATGGCAAAACATCTCCACTTTGGTATTGTCTATACAAAGGACATTGTTCCAGAAGTCTTGTGGTTGGTTCAGATGCAACTTTGCAAACCATGTTGCCATGTTCTTTATAGAGAGAAGAGACTTTCTCCTGGCAACCCTTCCAAACAAGCCATACTTGTTCAGTCTTGTTCTAATTGTACTGTCATGAACTTTAACATTTAAGATTCTAACTGCGGCCTGCAGAGTCTGAGATCAAGCTCTCTTTTTTTCCAAAATTTATCTTTTTTTAAAAATCGTGACCAAGGAAATCTTTTTTTCTTTTAATTTGGAAGTCTTGCTGATTCCAATTGTCATCATGTTTCTGTCTATACATCATTTCTATCTGTCTTCCTATTTATTACTTACTTACCTAAAGGGGACCTAATGTGTTCACTTCAAGCTCCATATATTTATTCTGGGACTCCAGTAGAAATGCTTTACATGAGTCACAGTTCCAAAGAATCCTTTTTTGAATTCAGTTCAATTCAAAAGTCACCTCAAGGTGCTTTATACTGTAAGGTAAAGACCCTACAATATTAGAAAGAAACCCCAACAATCACAGGACCCCCTATGAGCAAGCACTTGGTGACAGTAGGAAGGAAAAACTCCCGTTTAACATGGAAAAACCTCTGGCAGGACCAGCACCAGGGAGGGGCAGCCATCTGCCATGACTGGTTGGGGGTGAGGGGAAAGAGAAGAGAGCAGAGAGAGAAAGGACTTATTTAACTTATATTATTAATATAGTGATTCTGTGTTAGTTGTACATAAAGCTACACATAGAGCAGAGTCTACTGGAATCTATGGTAGCTGTCTGCTACCATTTGGGGGCAAAGTCAAATTCTTGCTCATGTTTTTGCTATTTCTGGTCCTTTGACTTAGCTAAGCCACAGAGAAGACAGAATTAATAGTGGCAAAGACCTTCTTGGTAGTGAAGTGAAAGCAGTTAAAGCAGTTAAACACTCTTTAAAAGCCCTTTGAGAACTCAGAGTAGAATAGTACTTTATAAGAACCAGTCCATTTAACAAAACAAAATTGTTAACTACAGCCAGTTTGTGCTTCTCGTCTGCCCTTTTTTGATTTTTGTAGCCTCTGTGTTGGTTGAATTCCTGTACGTCTTCTCTCTGTGTAGCCTGAGATTTATTCAAATGGAGACCTGGCAAAACCATAAATCAAGCTCTAGCCTACTTTTATTGTTAACCACTTTCATGCATGGTAAACAGGTTTCCAGAGTAAGCAGAAGTTTTAAAAAGCAGCTTAGTTACATTGTTTTGCTCAGTGTCCTCACTGACACTGTACTCACAAACCATTTGGTCAGATAATCAGTAAAAAACAGACATTTTATTAATATGATGTTATTTGCAGCTTCTGAATCTTCTGAACATTGGTCTTTATAGGTAGAACAACCTTGTTTTTTAGCAATACTCAAGAATCCAATTTCAGACTGAAATTTGTTAATGAAAAAAATCCTCTTCAAAGTGCTGTGAACAAACATGTTGGGTTTGGCCAGGGTAGAATACTGTTAAGTAAAACAGTGGAAATATTTCAGAGTCAGATTGAGCACGAGTTGATTGGTGGAGGTGCTCCACTTGGATAAAAACGCTGGAAACCAAATGTTCAGAGCAGTCAGTTCAGAGTGATTGGCTCGCAGGTCCACTTTAACTATACGTTCTCTCCTTCCTGCATCATAATTCTCTGTGTCTATTCTTGTTCAAATGCTATTTGATATTTGCTGACATTTAATGGATACATTCCTTTTTCCTATATATTTCATATATACGCCAGTGTGAAATGCATCAGGGTGGAGCCATGTGTCACTCAATCATTCTTGCAGCTGCTCGTCCCAGGGGCCCGGGACTTTGTTTTCACATACATGTACAAGCCGCAGGGTACCTGAAAGCGTCCTTTTCACCCCTAAACACTCACTCACAGCATAAAGCAGTGCAAAAAAACATACTACACCATAAATCACGATATGCAGACAAGCCTCTCTCACGCACACGCCACACATCAGGTGTTATCTGTATTTCAGATCTTCAGGCATGTGTACTTTGTATAGTCCCTCTGAACTACACACACAGACATTCACATAAAAATGCACACACCCAGACACATACAGTAAATACAACAAATGTTTTCTCATCTATCAATAACAACATTCCTCACATCCAGACCTTAATAAAGTAAATATTTACACTGCAAGCTTGAGATATTCAATACAAGCTACGTGGTTGAGACAAAAGTTTCCAAGTCCAACACGGCACAGTCAGTCCAGGTTAACAATGGATGAATGAAACCTGCAAAAACTCTGCTGTTGCAAACACAACAAACATGATCTGAGATTACAGAAATGCTGAGGAGAGACTTTGTTAACTTTCAGCCACTGAGTTATCCTGTAAAAATAATTTTGACATTCTTGTCTTTTGCTGAAAGCAAACTGTCAGACTTCTACAACAGCTGGCAGCTGAAATTATGTTCGAGGACCAGATGCAGTTAGAGTGGCTGGGTGACAGTACAGGCTGAAACACTCCCAGTGCTCCACAAAACTGTAGGCTTTTGAGTGCACCCCAAATCATATCAGATTGATGAAGACTGTGTGTATTTCCTGAATTTTAAAACAGGATGAAATCACTTTTAAAATTTAGTGAAGTGAACTGGTCACTGAAATGTGAATGTTAGCTTATTTTGCCTGCAAATGTTTCAGGTTTGTGATACGAAAGGTGTGTGTCTGTTAGTGCTGCTGTTATAGATGGAGTTTTTATAATGTGAGATTTGTGTGTTCACATCAGTGTTTGTGTATGTGAGCACCTTTTGATCATTCTAAATAAGATGCAGTCAAATTTATTGCTTCCTAACTTATTAATAATGTGTGGAAATGAACAGGATTCTGATTTTACCATCTATAGCATTAGCCTGATGGTGTGGTCTGTCATTTATTTGCTTTAGAAAACACTGATGATGTCTGGTTTCAAAAAACAAAATTGCAACAGCCAAATTCCAGTCTTGAAGCTTTAAAACGGAAGTCCACGATAGACGAAATGGTGATGTCGCAATGACTTTTGTCATCTTTTATATACAGTCTGTGGTGGTTCACACATGACCTTATTGGTTTCACCTCTAACTTGTTTCCTAATTAGTTCTGTGTATTTATAGTCTTGCCTCTCCCTCTTTGAATTTTTAGTTCTTCTGCCCTTTGTTTATAGCTCAGTGGACAAGTCTAAATCTTGGGTCTTTAAGATAGATCTCTTCTTAGCATTGTCTGAATAGAAGCATGCAAACATATAAAGGACTTAACAGTTTTACACACAACTATGTGCTTTGTATTTTTGTAGGGTCTTTACCTTACAATATAAAGCGCCTTGAGGCGACTTTTGTTGTGATTTGGCGCTATATAAATAAAATTGAATTGAATTGAATTGAATTGAATTAAAGGCAACTTCTGCATAGAAATTTGTTAAAGTAAGGTGTTATTCATTTTTGTCATACAAAAAAATGTCCTGAGAAATTCTTTTTTGAAAAGATTGGGAGTCGTGTTAATGAAGACAGATAGTTGTATTCCTTTCAAAAGACAGGCAAAAGTGGAAAAATCAAGTGGGAGACAAAGGTAATCAGAGGCTTGGGTCAGAGTGAAACTGGTTGAGTTCACTCTGTAAAACAAACAAAACAAGCATTGTTTAGTGACAGGCACCAGGGTGTGTTTATTTGTGGGTGTTTATTTAGACTCTATGCACCACCATGGGAAATGCAATAGGGAGTGTCACCAGACAAACAAAATAGCATAACCTAGCTCTCAGGCAGGCGGCTATTTAAAGGCTTAGTTCACCAAATTCCAAAGGAATATTTTCCTAATTGTGTTAAGCCATGTGGGCTATTTTGCGATACTTTGCCAAGCTTTTGAGATCATTTCTGCTAGTACTGCAATCCAAGAGAGATTAATGTACCTAAATTAAAAATCTTCAGGTCATTACTCTGAATAGTCTACAGATCTTCGTGTCACAAGCTTCCAAAGTGGTCAAAAGTGTTTATGGTGTCATTCTTTTTCTTCTGCTGCGTGAAACCTGACAGCTCACAAACAGCATTGCTGTTTTATAGACATTCATGTTGTACCAGTCTTTGCTCTAACATTATCCTTCTTTAATTGCTTTTTAATTGGATTTTTAATTGTTCACTTTTGGGTTGCTGCTCAGGAGTTTTATTTAAAAAAGGGAAAGAAAGATATCCATTATTTTCCACTTCTGTGTTTCAAGCTTGGTTTGACTACAGTCATGGTAGACATGGATATTAATAAGACATTATTGATCTCAGTGCCTTTATTGATTCTCCCTATGGGTTATCATTTTGAATTATTGATACTTGGTCTTTTTTTTGGGGGTTTTTTTAAGTTGGAAAAAAGATGGGCCGTTGCAGGTTTTTAGCATCATCGCAATAGTTTTATTAATCCTGAGTGTAAGAAAACAGACAAAAAATGATATCAAGGAAGCAAAATAGACAGAACAATGAAAAATGGCCATTTTAAGAAGTAGGCCCATAAAACAGAACTGTACTAAAAAATAATGCTTAACAAAAGTGAACAAACCAAATGTGATAGATAGAAATGTGATAAACTCAACCTACAGTTAGTATTTGGACAGCGACACTTTTTTGTAATTTTGCAGTAGATTTTAAATCAAATAATGAAGATGTGATGAAAGTGCAGACTTTCATCTTTAATTCAGAGGGTTGGAATTTGTTTGAGGATTCCTTCATTTGCATCAACATTTCTGTGGACATCACATTGAGAATTCCTGTGATGAGATACCAAATAACAAGTTTAACACTTGGAATGAACTCCAGATCTTTTATCTAGTTTATTTTTCATGGAATAATGAGGAAACCAACATCACCTGACTGCAAAACTGCTTGTCAGTCAACTGTCCAATTACTTTTGAGCTTCTGAAAATGGGCGACTGTGTATAAAAATGGCTGTAATTCTTAAACAGTTAATGTGATACTTGCTTTTTCTGAGAAAATGTCAACTATAAATGGTAATAAAGTTGGTGTGACTTCATGAAATCCTTAAAGATTATAGCCTCATTGACCTTCAAAAACCTTTATTTTATTATTTCTGAAGATTTCTCTTCCATTTGCCCCAGTTTGGTATGGACGTGTGTTTATGTTGTTGTGCACATATAGTTAAAATTATCTCCTGCTGTTAATCTTACTATGGTGACAGGAAGCAGATGACCAATTTAAAATTCCTGGGCAAACATCCAATCAGAATTGAGCTCTGTGGGTCTTCCACTCCACAGTCTGCCACTGCTTTTTCACAACCCTTTTCTTATTCTGTTCTTTCCATCACATTGAGCGACAGGGGTCTTTTCACCGCGCGTGGACACATATTCGAAGAACACATGCACACACGCACACATAAATGCAATACACCTTATTACTCTTTATTAATCTGCTGGGCGTTAATTGAAACCCCCCTGAGTTTGAGCCATACCTGCAATTCCTCTCTCATTATCAGTGAAGGTGCCTTTGGGGGGGAAGAAGGGGGAGGGGTGGTGGAAGGAGAGGACTCCTGAATCTCCTGTGATAGGCCACTTGTGCATCCACAGTCCTGGCTGAATTAAACTTAACTGTCAGTTAGTGTCTGCTTACCCTTTCCACCAAAGTGCTGTGCTTTTTAGTGGTGCCCTCCCACTTTCAGTAGTCTCTCATACCAAACCAACCCAACATATGTGCAAGCTTGCAGATCAGGATCATAAGGATTCATTGAACTATGTGATCAGATGGAAATCATCTTCTTCTTTGTCATTCATCGGCACCAAATTCTTTTTGCTGACAAATTAGGTGCTTCCTCATTAAGAGATTTGCTTTGTCATTTGTATTTTATTTTATTGAGCTATATATTATTCTATATCCATCCATACATACATTTTCTTCTACTTATCCACTTCAGAGTTGCAGGGCAGCTGAAGCCTATTTGAGCTATCATAGGGCGAGAGGCAGGGTACACCGTGAGCAGGTCACCAGTCTGTCACAGGGCTAACACATAGAGACAGATAACTATTCACGTTCACATTCGCACCTACGGCCAATTTAAAATCACCAATTAAGTTAACTTCATGCATGTCTTTGGACTGTACCCAGAGAGCGCCCACGCAGACACGGGGAGATCATGCAAACTCCACATGGAAAGCTGGAATTAAAACCTGGGACCTTCTTGCTATAAGATAACAGTGCCAACCACCGCACCACTGTGCCACCCACTATTCTACTTATTTAAGCTATTTTGTTATAAGCTGTGTTTAACATAATTATTATTTGGTGTAATAAAAGGAATTTCCCAACTTTTGGGATAAATAAAGTTTCTTATCTTATATAATCTCTGTTATTTTTTATGCTTATATTGCAATATCTACATCATGAATGTCTCCAATACAGCAACAGTGTTCAATAACATAACTGTAAAAATTCATTTTTTTACGTTATAAGTTACTCAGGTACGTAACCAGCAACAAGCACAGTATTGGCTCTCTCTCCCATAGAGTATTCTTTGTCCTGTCTCTGTATGCTCTCTTCCCTTTCCCCTCACCACCAACTAGTCGCAGCGGATGGCTATTCCTCCCTGCTCTTGGTCCTGCCTGAGGTTTCTTCCTGTTAAAAGGAAGGTTTTCCTTCCTACTGTCACCAAGTGCTTGCTCATAGGGGATTGTGTGATTGTTGGGTTTCTTTCTATATTATAGAGTCTTGACCTTACAGTATAAAGCGCCTTGAGGCGACTGTTGTTGTGAATTAGCACTGTATACATAAAATTTAATTTAATTTAATTACTTTTCCATTAAATGATAGCGTTAACCAAATTAAAAGCTAATAATCACCGTTTGTTGCAAATCTGAAATACAGCTCTTCATAGCTAAAACACACTATTAGGTGAGAAGCAAATATACTGTGGAATTTGTATTTGATTTGTGCCAACAACAGGAACAAGGAGGTGAGGTTAGATTTTAACACTAACAAATTTGTTAATTGAAAAAAGAATTTTCAAAAGCTGAAACTGATTTGCAGAACTAATGCGTTATGTGAGGCTTCACAATAAGAAAAAAAAAAACAAAACAGAACTTTACTTTGTAATCTCTTTCAACACTGCACAGTAATAAAGACAAACTAAGTGGTTGCATTTTGCAGACAGAGTTCTTATTTCCTTCTGTTTAACATCTTGTCAAAGCATCGCTATCAACTAAGATCTACTTACAAGTGACACAATCACTGTGTCCATTTTTTACTAGTATGTTTGTCAGCATGAGAAACATTTTGATTTAGTATTTTACTCAAGCATGATCATTTCAAAAGTTTAAAGGTAATACCAGTTTAATCAAAAGTCTTCTCTAACACTCAAAGCACATGGGTCATTACTGCTAATTCAAGTTTTTTTTTTTTCTTTTTAAATGCAAGCTAAATAATAATGTAAGGAATGCTCTAGTTGTACCAGCTTTAATCAGATGTACAGTATGAAGAACCTTTAATGATTACGTACTTAGGATCGAGAGCACTGAATTTCCACTCAATTTTTCATTTAAATAGTACATATTGCATATTACAGGTGCTAATACAAGCAGTGCTTTAAATTTTGCAATAGTAATGGTCCAACCCTAGACAGGCAATGATTCTGTCTATACTGGCATTGCTGGATATGAGCGTGTACACTGCTGAAGAGAGGAAAGTGTGTATGAGTAAACTCTGCGTGTGTATGTGTGCATGCGTTTACGCCAGGAGAGAAGAGGATCCGATTAGTACTACTCTGAAAGTAATTACCTTAATTAAAGCAGTAATGCGTGGAGACAGAGGGGAGGAGGGGAGAGGGGAGGCAGGGGAGAACCTGCCATCTTTTATGGGACAGTTTAGAGACTGTGTGATTTAAGGGGCACACTCAACAGAGAAAAAAGGGGTGGGGACAGAGGGATGGAGAGCTCGTTGGTGATGAAATAAAATTGTTACAGATTGAGGATGACAGTTGGTTTCTGTTATTTTTGTTGTAGGAAAATAAAAACATGTGAGGGTGAATGAGGAAGACAGGGATCGAGGAGAGAAAGAGAGCGATCTGGCCAACAAGACAACTTAACTTTTTTATGACTTTCCCTTGTCCTGCGTGCTGACGTTCGTTTTCACTTTATCTCTAAGTTCTCCCCACATACATGTAAGCTTTGACAAACGAAAACCAAGCGCACACACGGAAAACAATTCAGAAAAGAGTTGATTAGACACTGTTTAACCTCATGTTGCAAAGTACCAACACTATGCTGGCCCTTATCTGGCCAGGTATATTTCTCAACCCTCCTAAAGCAGAGAAACTTCCTCTCTAATCTTTATGTACAATACCACACAGAAACACACATACAGTATATCAGCAAGTGCCAGTAAAGTGATCTGTTCAGATATTGTGCCATGTATTACACAAGAATGTGTTTGTAGTTTTGTGCAAGGAGCAGGTAAACCCTACAGGCCTTTATTCAGGTAAAGCCTTTGGCACATCACTGTAGGAAGGTCATAGCAGAGGTTAAACACACATAGACATCAAATTAAACTGTGGGTCTCTGATGTGGGGGTGCCACTGTCCCACTACTCATACCTGTATGTTTTTATACTTTTCAAGGTCCCACTCTGTGTCAAATCTGTGGTTTGACTTGGCCTTGCATGTGTGTACATACCTGTATTAGAAAGTGTTTGTGTGTGATCCTGTATCTGTGCGTTTATGTGTATACCTTTGGTTTTGCATAACCAGACAAAGGGATGGAGAGCAGCTCACATATTTGCATGAGCTGGAGGTCTCACTAATGGTTTCTAATGGAAATCAAATAACAACCTGCGGAAGTAGCGTGTCCTTGCACCACACACAGCCTACAGGTGTGGGTGGGTGTGCACGTGTTGTGTGTCAGCATTTAAATCGCAAGTGAAAAAGTATCTTTTTGATAGAGTGATAATGAAAATAATAACATCCCTGACAAAATATTCATAAAGGTAATGATGAATGCCATATTTCTCAGAAAGATACATCAGAGGCGTCTTGGTTAAAAGAAAACAGTGGCCGGCGTCTCCCACACCCTCAAATTATCTGTTACTTTCACATTTCACTGATAGCATAGATGAGAGCTGAGGAAAATGGACACACAATTATGCTCACTTGTCGTATATTAATACTGCTTCTTGACATCTTCCATGGACCCTGAGCTGTCATCTCTTTGTCTGCTTTAATTGAAAATTAATGGTTAGTGCGTTGCCAAGGTAACAGCAGCGGTGGTGGTGGGTAGTGAGCCACATTCAGACAGACACCAGTGGCATTGTTTGTCCTGTCTGACCTTGGAAGTCATAGGAAAAAAAAGAAAGAAGAAAGGCAGAGGAGGACAAAAAACACATTAAAAAGAGAATAGAGAGGTAAGGGTTGAATGTTGTCCATTGGAGCGAGGGAGAAAAATAAAATGAAGTTATTGTGGCCGTGTTTTGGCCAGGTAGAGAGAAAGAAAACTGTGGTAGGGTGACTGAGGAGAAGACTGAAGATATGATGTCAAAATGCCAAATGGGGAGAATTATGTTTGAGTAAGAAAGCAGAAAAAGGCCTGGTGATTCTTCTCTGAAGTGACAGGATTACCTTTGTGCTGATGGAGTCAGAGGGCACCTTATGGCCCCATAATCATCAGGACACAGGTGTGGGAGTGAGCAATTGTGAAAGAGAGAAATTGTATGTGTGTGTGTAGAGGTGCGTGTGGACATGTTGGTCCTACTGTTTACAAATCCATCACTGTGGACACAGTGCCAAATGGACACTGACTTCAAGGCCAGGCATCTATAGATTGACAAAGAAGCTTATCAACGCCATACAATTTACTTCATTGCAAAGCTCTCAGGACAAGATGAGGAGAGATGCAAGAGGTTACAGTAGGCATGATGAAAATCATTTATAAATGTATAGAATTTATTTAGCACTTATTTAGAACTATTTATTCTCAACAGATGTCAACAGCTGTGCTGCTTACCATCATTAGCTGACTTAGAAAAGGTGTTGTGGTGACAATAGATAGGTAAGCACAATTGGCGTAGATATGCCCAAATAACTAACTCAAGTGGTATTTCTTTTATTTTCTTCCTAGAATAGAAAACAACTTTTAAAAGTTGTAGTTTATTTTATGGGGCATTTAACATAGCTCCTTAATGCTATCCCTTTATTTTTGTGGGATGATGGCTCAATAATCAACTTTAAAACTTTGTAAAAAATAAACAAATCAATTAAAAATACTTTTACAAAGCAAAAGATATTTTAGTGGCAGTACCTTTGCATTTCCGATTGCATTTGCCAAATATTTACTTTTTTCTGACTTTGCATTAAGCAACTAACTGCCAGTCAAAATAGTTTTCGGTCTAATTTGTGACGGTGCTTTTGAAGCCAAAGATTGGTTTCCGTCATGCAACACCAAAAGTAATAAAGATGTATCACTGCTTTCCATAATATATTAATTCATACATTATTCTCCTTATGTCAAATAATCACGTGGTCTCTGAAATGTTGTGGTAGTGAAAATTGCTCATTGCAGTTTCCTAACAGCTAAGATTATAATGGTTCTGCTCAGCCAATAGCCAAAAACAATATTTAGTTTTCAATTTTCTAAAGCAAAGCAAAGCAGCAAATCTTTTTAATTCATCTGCAGGAATTATGAAAAACAAAGACTTCCTAAGATCAACTATGCATTTCAACAAACTTTTCATCCTCAGCAATCACCAGCTGATAGTCAGAAGAGAAAGTTATTGTGCAATATAGAAAAAAGGATCAGCCATTGATCATGATAACAAATGTTGCTCAGTTTTATTTTAGTTGATCTCTTGGGTTTTTTACCCTTCTTAGGCCTGTGTGACTGAGGCCTTACCCAATCGAGGCAACAACATGTAAGTGAATATGCATTTCCCATAAGAGACCCTTGCTATTATATTCCTCAAAAATGCATGTCATTTAAAAAAAATGATTAATACAGGTATACACCAACATTAACATATTAAAATGCATGTCTTGTCTCCTCTTTCAGTCCTGCTAGGCGTATGCTATGTTGAGCTTTTTAGATTATAGTAATCAACAACTAAATCTTAACTGAATCTTTGGTGAATGCTTATTTGTTTCAGCAAATTTTACAACCTTATAATTTCAGTCCTCTCTGGGCTGCAGGCTTTAGAGAAACAACATCATCTAAAATTGTGCTGCACTCAAACCTGTACCTGTATGTGAACAAAGCTTGTGTAATTTCAAGCGATTGCTTGATCACAGCTCAAGTACACCCACCAGCCTCACTGCAGCTGTGAAGAGATGTGTTTGAATGAATCATGGTGATGTACAATATATCTATGAAAAACATTTACCTCACAAGCATGCTCTCTATATTGCATACACAACACTGCCTTTCTTATAGTTAGAGGCTCCCAAATGTGGACTTATATTATAGCCAACACAATCAAACATGTTTTTTAGGGCTGGAGGTCAGTTGTTTGTGAGTTTGTGTGAGAGTCAGTCTATGCATAGATGTTGGCTGAGCATAGTTCTGTGTGCATATTTGTGTGATGCCCATCACTGTAGCCAAGATTGAAAAACTCTCCAAGGGCTAGAAGGTCATGGCACATTTATTGATTGCAACTTTCTTATGCAGACATTCTGTGAAGGTTGAGTGCCTTTCCATTCCTACTGTGCATTCTGTTACAAATGTGACAAAACAGTGCATTTGACAGGTCACATAACATTTTATTCTTTAGCAAACTCCTTGAGAAAAGTTTTTTTTCTTGGCCACTTTCACACAATGTTTCTTCATTTTCATCACCCAGAGCAGGCCTGTCACTGAGTCACACTTTATGAAAACCAGTGTCCAAACATTCTGCATGCTAAAGAAGCCCAGCATGTTCTGCTTATGCTACAGCCGCAGTAGAGAAAACAGGGGTCGCAGGCTGCAGCACTATCAAAATTATTGCAACCATGTGCAATTAACTTGCAGTCACATTGCCTTTGAAATGGTTGCTTCAAAGATGAGGGGCTAGGTTTGAGACCACTTGCAGTCAGTTGCTGTCTTCAAAATTATTTTGGCGTGCAACCCATTTGTGATAATACACCGATTAGCTATGATAAATCTGTGAAAATTGCAAATCTGTTGCTGTCTACATACATAGAAATGCACATTAACTGATTACATTGAGAGTCCAGCCAGAATCTCATAGATTTGAAACAGAAATTCCTCCCCAATAGCAGGATGGCGATTTTACTGCGCTCAGCAACATTGCTTTTATATAGGAATTTAACCAGAATATGAGGTGGCAACCATCTGAGTCAAGTCCCCTATTGCAAAGAAATGTGTAGCAGACAAGTTGCGCTCATCAGCACAGACTCACTCCAGTTGATTGCAATTTGTTGGCAATCTGTCTGTGTTTATATATTCAATGGCAGTTATTTGCAAACCTTTGCCAGTCTGTCTGAGAGTGATTGCAGTCAGTTGAAGTGGGATTGCAATTGTTTGGAGACAGGTTGCCTCCCACCAGGCAACCTGTGCAATCACCTTGTGATAAAAATTGGTTGCACAGAGGTTGAGGGTGTTGCACACCTACTTGCAATCATTCACAGAATGTGAAAAAATTGAATGACCGGGCAACCACTGGCATAGCATCACCATTCCCTGGTGATGCTATGCCAAGGTTTGTTTGGCAGACAAGTCATAACCCATTTACTTGTGGGAATTATTGTGGGAATTATTCTACATCATTCATGAGGACTGTAAGACCAACATGAACTGGAAAATAGATGCAAGACTCAAAGTAAGGAAACATCTATTTACAAGCACAAATCCCAACAATGGTTTGTGGGGTTTTCATAAAAAACATTTAAATCAACACATCTCATTACATATAAACAATATTTTTAAGTAACTCCCTCCTTTTTTCCTGTGTCACTAATATTTTTGTCCATGTATCTGTGTGTGACCCAACTCATCCAAAGCACCCAAACTGGACTTGCCCTTTGAAAGTAATGACTATAGCATAGCGTCATTTTATTTAGAAGGATAGGGAAGGATAAGGACCTTGTGTGTTTATCTTATAATAACGCTTTATTACTTTTATTCACAGACGAGTAATATCATCACATCTGCCCCAAACTATATTGTGCTGTATTATATTTGAATATTAAAATTGTGGTGTTGATATGAGAGAGGTCAAGTAACACTAATGGGGTAAGAATCATTCTTAGTGGAAGAATCAGCCATAGTTTGGACTGGATAATGCCTGCTCCAGCTAACTAACATCCTCAGCCTGTAAGGTTGTTCAGGCTTTTCATGACTTTAACATTACAGTGCATTAGGAAAATCTGGAGTGTAGGGTACTGCTTGGAAGCTGTTTCTAAATACATTATCAATAACTATTATATTTTACCAAATACACTGAACTTGGAAGGGAGCACTAGCAAATATCCTTATATGAACCCCTTCTTATGTATTAAAAGTATTTTATACAATCACAATAAATCAAGTTTGAGAAGCTGTCATGACATAAAACATTCTCACTGCCAATATTAAGACTGACAGGAGAGTCTGAAACAAATTTAAATAACTTCAATTCAATTTTATTGATATAGTGCCAATTCACAACAACAGTCGCCTCAAGACACTTTATATTGTAAGGTAAAGACCAACAATAACTGTCAGGCAGTTAAAAAAAAAATACTGTTCAAGCATCAGAAGAAAATCACCTTGATTATTTATCTTGATTAACTGATTAATATTAGATGTACAAAGCTCAGAGATAAATAAGTGTCCCGTGGGTGTCAGTGAAGATTCCTTCTCTAACACTGAAGAAACATCAAATGAATCTTTTCAAACTACCAGATTAAGTGATTTTATCAATATGGTGTAATAAGGTGAGGAAGGATTTTTAAACAGTGTTGGGACTGTTACTCAAAAAAATTTGTATATTACACATTACTTTACACTAACACTTTCGTGTTACTCTGTAACATGACCTGAAATGCATTTTCACCAGATGACAATATAAACCTGAGGCTACAGTCCCACTCACTGACACAAATCCCTATCCTAATGAGGACACACATACAATCTTTCTTTTAGTGTTTAAGTTTGAATACAAAGGTGACAACACAGAGCAAAGTTGAAAACCAGCCCAAACAGACTTCAAAATGATCGACACAGTGATTCTACTGTAGAAACATATACCGATAGAAATGGAGGCTACAATGCTGCACACCTGACTGCTCATCACTACCTTTGTTACCTGTTGAAAATCAGGCTCTGGCTGCTGGATTGGGCAAACACTCAGCTTTAACATCACTCTGGGTTCTTGACTAGCTTTGTGTTAGCATGCTGTCTGTGCAGATGCTTGCAAAGAGCTGATGTTGTGTTTGCAGTATCATGCAGTTGTTTCAGCCCTGGATGCAGTTTGTGCTTTACCACAGCATTCTTGTCCTTTTGTGCAATAAAAATAAAAGTAATGTCCATATCTCCAGTCCTCTAAAGCTGTAGACCGCTCCACCATTTACCTCCTTCCTGCACACTAACTGAAATCAGCTTTTTGTAGTACAAGTGTGCAGGAAGAAAAAGACATGTTTGATTTTTTTTTCTGTCTTAAATAAAATAAAAATTTAATTATTATTAAATTAAATAATTGAAGAATATTTGTAGCACAAGTAACATCATAATTGTAACTGTAATCTGATTACTGAATTTAGTACAGCTTTGCATTACATTACTGTGTAATGCAAAAATGTAATGTGATTACAGTAACATTACAGCCAACACTGCTCCTAAACACATAGGAACATCGTATAAATCCCACTGAATGTGATTATTTTATTAACAGATTGTGATTGTTTAATAATACAAGTAAATACAGAAGATTACACCACATGTGCAAAATTGTTTTTAGAGAATTTGATGCATGCTCCAATTTGCATTTACCAATTTGATACAAATATGTTGCTGATTAGGAACAAGCATTCCCACTGATATGACAGAACTGACAGGTTACTCAAAAGTCTGTACACACACAAATTAAATGTACATCCAAGCATGTAAAATCATGTTTACATGTTTCTTTTATAATTTGTGTGCAAGTTTGCTTTTGGTTAACTGATGGCAGTAGCAATTATAAAGTAAATTAAAATGCATAGCAATTACTACTGCACAGGCCTGCATCAGCGTGTTTATGAAGTCACCTCTATTTCAGCTGGTGCAGAGAAAATTCCTGTGTAGTGGAGTTTATGCATCCCATAGGAGAGATTTTTTATTTATGTGTGACTGAACTGTTGTCACAGTTTTGCAACACTATCAACCTGTTGGATTGTATTCCTGGAAATGGGCATGGTCAGGCTGCTACAAACTGAGATGGGTGTGGAGACAAAGCAGATTTCTGCTGTGTTATTAATGTAGCAGCAATTTACCACTACAGTTTTAAAGTACTCAAACTACACAGCAGTTCAGAGATGAGTTATCTTCACTTGACTACATTTATTCATTGAAAATTGCTGATTATGTCCAGATCCAGATAAATAATACTTAAGTTATACTGTGTATAGGTCATATACTAGTACAGGTCAAAATAAGAAAATGTATCTTAAAAATGGTCATGCTTAGTAATCAAATCAGTCAATACATAATATATGTTTTAAATACATTTTTCTGATGTAGGTCATTATGTATAGTGAATACTATTGATGCTTTAAGTATATATTGATGCTTATAGTTTGTGCTGCTGCTTGAAACTTAATGAATTAATGTTTTTGGGGGTTTTTTTTGCTTTTTTTAACTTTCTACTTACTTTTCCTTTATGAATTTCTTTCATTACATGGTACAGAAATGACCCATCCTGTCTATTATACCACTCCAAACAAGTAAAAGCCAGAGTAATCATCTGAAACAATCAGCCTAAACATTTGCAGGCACTTGGTTCTTTGTAGAGACCACAGACCTTGCATGCAACAAATCTATCCACCACAGTTTCAAAAGCAAAAGTGCAGTGTCTGTTAAACTAAACTATATAACTAAAGTAAGTGATAAGGCCATAGAAGAGTAGGAGTGTGAGGTGACAAATCAAACACAAAGGGGTGCATACACTGCAGAGACTTGCAGCAATGTGGTGAACAGGGACCATGCCAATGAAATTCAGTGAAAATAACATGGAAATTAGCAGGTACCGAGTTAAACACAGCTCAAATTTGAGATAAACAACTGAAGCTTCTTCCAGTGAGAGCAAGGGATGCTGCTGAGTGAAATACAGTTAAGCCCATAGCTAACATATTTGGACAATGACAGAATCTTTGTAATTTTGACTCTGTACACCACCACAGTGCATTTTAAATCAAACAGTCAAAATGTGATCGAAGTGCAGAATTTCAGCTCTAATTCAAGAGATTTAACAAAAGCATTGCATTAACTGTTTAGGGGTTATAGTCATTTTTATACATAGTGCCCCATTTTCAAAGGCTCAAAAGCAATTAGATAAACTGTCATCTTACTCAAAATCTGTCTGTTTGTATGTTTGCCCGGCAAAGTACTCTGTCAGTTGAGCAACAAAATTTGACACACAGGTAAAGATTTGTATTTATGTCAGATATTATGGGATCATCATGTTGTAGCAAGCACCTACCAACAGGCTAAAATGGCCCATCTGTAGTGTTGTTACACTTATAACACCTTATAAAGGCATCATACCATTTTATTTTTATACAAATAATTTCTAATGTACACACATGTATATATATATATATATATATATATATATATATATATATATATATATATATATATATATATATATAAAAACTCCCCACTCACCCTGCGGGCAGTCTTTTGTTTATCCTTCAAGCTCACATCCTCTACCAGAGGCCTGGGAGCTTGAGAGTCCTGCGCATTATCTTTGCTGTTCCTAGGACTGTGCTCTTCTGAACAGAGATCTTGGATGTCGTTCCTGGAATCTGCTGGAGCCACTCGCCCAGTTTGGGGGTTACTGCCCCGAGTGCTCCGATTACCACGGGGACCACTGTTGCCTTCACCCTCCACATCTTCTCTAGCTCCTCTCTCAGCCCTTGGTATTGCCAGGATCTTGCTGTTCCCATTCAGCTGACTCCTCAGGACTTGCCTTACTCTCTGCATGTATTTGGTGGTTGCAGCTTTCCTAGCGGCCTCTTCAGGGTTCCCATTTGCCTGTGGGATTCCAAGGTACTTATAGCTGTCTTCAATGTCTGCAGTGTTGCCTTCTGGTAGTACAATCCCCTCAGTTCTGACTACCTTCCCTCTCTTCGTTACCATCCGACTACACTTCTCCAGTCCGAATGACATTCTGATGTCGTTACTGTAGATCCTAGTGGTGTGGATCAGTGAATCAATGTCTCGTTCACTCCTGGCATACAGCTTGATGTCATCCATGTAGAGGAGGTGGTTGACCTTTGCTCCATTCCATAGTCGGTACCCGTAGCCAGTCTTGTTACTGATCT
>VUQS01020089.1:1760-17320 GCA_015108495.1 Heterochromis multidens
ATTTAAGGGTGCCGTGCCATCATTGAGAAGAAACACATTTTCCCTGTTCTCTACTTTTGGTACACCCAAACACCCAGGAAAGAAACAAGCTTCTTCTCTTTTCCCTCTCACCCCGTTTAGTGGCTGCCGTGCGGGTGAGCCCGTGCCACTCGCGCCAGCCCTCCATCATCTCCGACGCCTCTGCGGTGGAGGGAGACCGGTCGTCCACACCGAGCGACATCAACTCACCGCGCCATCGGACTCACTCCCTCTGCAATGTAAGAGCTGTCCACCACCGCACCCTCCCAAGTAGTCACCTTACTGTAGTAACTGCTGACTGCCCTTTGCTGCCTGGCTGCTGTCGTTTCCTTCCACCATCGTTCTGGCTGAATTCATGTTTGCCCCACGCAGTCTGTTGTGTACTCGCTCTGCAGCAGTGACTTGAATTTATGTGAAAACCAGTTGTGGTTGTTTGAATAAGTGCATGCCTTGGCACCATGTCAAGTGTCACTTCCCCTCTCCGTTGTGATCTTTATCTTGTGGTCTTTATCACCCGCTCTGCACCCTTTCACCGACTTCTCTGGTCTCTCATCTCTCTCTTCCTTTGCCCATCTCTTCATCTCCTCCTTCCCTCTCTCCTCTCTCTCGCTTTCTTTCTCTTCCTTCAGTCCCTAGAAGATCTGGAGGAGGCGAAGCGTAAGAAGAAGAAAGAAAAGATGGGGCTGGGGTCTCTGTCGCGCGTCTTCGCCCGAGGAAAGCAACGCAAGTCCCTCGACCCTGGTTTGTTTGATGGTACTTCAACACCTGATTATTACATAGAGGAGGATGCAGACTGGTAAAGCACACACGTCCGAGTGAACCATCTGGAGAGCCTTTTATGGCAGTTATCAGAGGACAAAATTGCATTGCCCGAGTCCATGCGTGAGAGGATGGGTGTGTGTGTGTGACGTCAGTGTGTATAGATAAAATAATGTGTGTACCTTGTGCGTAGTCTCACATGCACGCATGCTTACATTTGTATGGGAGTGAGAGTGTCCGCGTGTATGTGCCACCCGTGGTCAGCGGCCATGTCTGAAGCCGGAGGCGCATCTTGCTTCGCTGAAGTGTAAACCTAAAGAGCAAATTGCACCTGTATGTATGTATGTACAGCCCTGTAAATAGCGTGGAGAGTGTAACACAGCAGCAATGTGGACATGTTATGTTGTATCTGCCCTCCAAAACAGCTGTGTTATCTGATCTTTGGATTGTTCTTTACATTTTGACTTTTTTTTGTTTTCACTCAACTGGAAACTTGAAGGACTGCTGTACTTGTAAATAACAGTTAATGTGCACTTTGTGCGTGTAAATGTCTCCTCGTCCTGAATGCCTTTTTGTTATTTTTGACATGTACTCCCCCCTCTCTGCCTCTTAACTTTATCTCCTCCCTGTTTATTGTCCTGCTTGGTCCATCCCCTCCTTCCACACTGCCATGATGAGAACAGTTTCCTGTAGGCAACATGCAGACTCCTGAAATTCATCACCGGTTCGGTTGTTGGGTCCACATCCTTCAGCCGCTAAAAAAGAAAAAAAAAAAAAGGCTGTGCAGAGGGCAATCCTTGATGTTTACTTAGAGAGACTTCAAAGAAGCTGCTATGAGAGGAATTAACTTTCTATGCAGAACAGTTTGTTCCCCTGCATTTTGAAGCCAAACAGGAAATGTGAGAAATGTGTTTTCTATCTCCTCAGATAGAAGGTACATGTGTGACATGCATGCACGTAGTCCCGGTCCCTAAATGCATGATCGGCAACCCTACTACAAAGAAATGTCTCTCCCTGGGTTATGTTTCCAAGAAGGTGATAAACTGTTTGCTTTTTTTTTTTTATTATTTAAAAAGAGAGGTCAGTTACTGATTTCATGTTCATTCATGATTTTCCCCATTTCAAATTAATTGATAAGATTTACAAAGTTGACCCTTTGCTATTCAAGGAGCGCTCAGATGAATGCTTATGAGCTTAACATCCCGAACTGCGCATAGTTTAGTTTTAATCTGCACCTGCAGGGCTCTTTATGCAAAATTCCATTTGAAATATTAAAGGTCAGTAAAGCATACAGTCGCAAAGAAAACTCAGCATTACACTTTGAATTTTTGAATAATTATTCCACACTATTTGCAAGGCTTTGTGCCTTTTTCTCTCCCTTTTTTTTTTTTAGGATCTTACAGCTGCTTGTAGCTATTGCTGTATTAATACTGTAAAAAGCAGCTGGGAGCAGGATTATTCTGGGAAAAGTTAAAATAAGAAAGCTATTATCACAGAATACATAGCATAAACACCAGTTATTCTTGCGTTGCAGATATTCAACTGATAGTCAAAGTTTTTTTCAGACCTCTGGAATTAAGGCCACTTTAAGAGATAAGCAGACTTCCATTAAGAGGTACAGACATTAAATGAACTACAATTGAAGGTTAAAAATCAGGATTTAAGCATCCTAATCAAGCAAAGGCATACCTGCTCCCATGACCTCAAAAAAAATTCCAACGTAGAGTTCAAGCCATAGCTGGGAAAAAAAAAAAAGGCAATTAACTTTGGGCTAAAGGTTAACGGCATTAGTTTGAGTAAAAGAATGTCCGCAGACATTACATTAGTTGCAGCCTTTCATTGGATTGAGTCGGAGTCTGCACTGCCACGCCCCAGGAAATCTTTTCTCTCCCTGATATTAAACTAACACTGGGTATTTGTCGCCCGAAACACTAGAGAGTCCCAGATCACGGTGGAGCTACTTTTAACTGTGGCGCTTGTCAAAAGCGCGTCCATGTAAGCAGTGAGGAGATCATCCTTTAACTACATTTGAGTTGACAGTTATTGGATTTACAGGTAAATCAGTAAGGTAATTCAAAGATAAGTCATTATGAATTAAATTGTATGTACAGGAACAATAGCTCATGTTGAAATTCATTGAACAGTCAATGAAATGTATGAGAATCTATGCTATTTTGGTTTTTTTTATTTTTTTCATTCAGCTAACTTTTATGACCTTCTGCTGATGGGGAAACAACATATCAAAAGAAAAAACATTATGTAATCTTATCTTTTGATCCATGGTCTGTTCGTTTTTGTTTTGTTTCTTTCTTTTTATTTCCCACATATATTTTACTTTTTGTAAATGAGATAACATTACAGAAATGAAATGAATATTATTATTATTATTATTATTATTATTAAAGAGTTTTATTTAAAGTCAAAGATGTAGGCCTCGGTGGAGGACTTCTATTCTGAAGCCCTGAGATGTTTAGAAGTGGATAGTAGCAAACTTTTAAAGGCATGGCAACAAAGTTACGCTCAAAAGAACTAAATGAAAAAAATAAGATTATTTTAAAATAAAATAAATAACGCTGAATTTCCACGTGGCTCTCCTCTCTTTCCCTTTGTTAATGTTTGTGTGTGTGTGTATAAGTGTTCATTTGTTGTGATATGGCTCTAATCCAGATTTGTCCTGTTATGCTGGAGGGGTGTTACCATTTTTAACATATGCCTCAGTTTCCCTCAGCCCTGCAATTCCATCTGTGAGAGGACTGCATCCCAAAAGCTTCCCAATGGCCTCCTTTCCTCTCTTTTCCAATTTCAACTCCTTATTCATAGCCAAAAGCAATCCTTCCTCTTGTATTATATTGGAATCAATAACTAGAAAAAAAAAACAGTGGTGTAGAGGAGATGTGGCCATGTCATATTGTTGGATCCGATCTCATATGTGTCAGCACATGGTGTCAATAATGTTCTGCTTTGATATAACTCCTGACCTCTAACACTGACCCCTCTTGTCTGACCTCCATCAGACTGTTGACACAGTGAGGCGACCCAAGACGCAATCAGTCAGACTCAATGGGACCGAGGTGCACCAGTTCCTGTGGCTTTAAAAATGAGTCGTGCTGGGTTGCAAACTGTGTTTGCAGATGTCTTCTAACTCTTAACATCACACAAAAAACTTTGGAGTTAAGCACTTCTTCAAGTTGAATTTAGCTCTAATGACAGCCATCTGAAAACAGTTGAGTGCTAATGCATACAATAAAATGCATTCGAGGGCTTTTTTTTTTTTTTTTTCCCTTATGTATATTCCATCAGTAACGCTCTGAGCTGGTGTCCGTACTCAGCAACATTGGCTGCTTTTAATTTTGCAGTTTCAAGTATAGTTTGGGGGTAATACACTGCTAAATGCTAAACATAAATCTACAACTAGGGGTGGTCATCTTAGCTTCGCATAGGCTATGAGAAGACTGGCTGTAGATTTATATATTTACCATACAAACCTATTTATAAGCCTTATCATCTAATGCACCAAAAAAAAAGAAAAACAAAACAAGTAAGCACATTTCCCAAATATTAAATGACTTCTTTAATATTCTTTTAATAAATTCAAGCTGAAGCTAGTACTTGATTAACTGGAAGACTGGAAACAGACTGGATGTACCTGCATATTTATCATTCAGACACGAGCATTGATTTCCTCATCTACCTCTCAAGATGGAAAATAATCTTATTAATCAAAATGCCAAACTGTTACTTAAAGGGACCTTGTAGTTTATCCACTCTGTTTATCCTCCCTTGTAGCAGTGAAGAGCCACCATGGGTGATGTAATCCGTTCAGTTGTAATCCATTTTTTGCACTCAATGTATCAGAAATGCTGCTATATTATGGCAATAAGGTCCATTAAACGAGCTACTGAAGGGCATACTTAAGGCTCGGTGTCTCATCTAAAGTGTTGTTAAAGGAAAAGGAAACAATTCATCATGGTTTTTATAAAACACATATAAAACTTATATCCTCAGATAAAGGACACAAAACTCTTTACATTAATACCACACCGTAGCTGGCTCTGCTTTCAGTGATATTTTGTTTATTAGGACTCTCTTCAGAATGAAAAACGGACCTTGTACGTGGACAAGCATGCATCTTTGACCAAAAGAGCAGATTTATTCAACTTAATATGAATTGCTCTCAGAAGGGCACTTAGAAGTGTACCGTAATTTTATGCATCTTTTTTCGGAGAGCACATAAAAGCATCCAGCTTGAGATGAATTACCGAAGGCAGGTTTAATAAAAAATCAGTTTACTCAGACCCTCCAACCATCCAGTCGTGAATCTCCTTTGAGTAAACACACAATGGCACAGTAAAGGCTGCCAAAAAGTAGGGTTTCCATGTTATTTGCTAGAAACGAGACACAACTGGAGAGGAAAATGGAGGAAACAAAGAACCTGTTTTTGTGAAGTTTTCAAATTGAATGATTTAAACAGAGAGCATCATTCGATCCCAAGTCTTCCGCTTTTTTTTCCCCCTCAAAAAACAAACAAAAAACAAAAACAAAACAAAAAATGGATGTGACGGATGCAGTGACCAGCAAGGAGAACAAAGATGCTGCCCTGTCTGTTATGATGGACCTCTCAGGTGGATGCTTTTATGCAGGGCTTGTTAGGTTCACAGGAGTTTTGGCTGAAGTCACATCCAGTGACTGGGTAAGCCAGTAAGTATGGCTATATTTTGAGTGCTGGAGGTAATGTCGAGGTTTTCAGAAAGTATGGAATGAGACAGGGTACTTTGAGGTTTGTCGTTTTTATTATAAGACAAAAAATGCACAGTAAGTGCTGCAGCACAGGCAGGGCGAGGGTCCTTTCAGCACAATGCCCGAGAGCATTTGATGATGCTGTACCAACTCCTGTGTCCAAAACTGATACCAGGTTGCCACCCGCTGGTTGGGGATAGTTAAATGGTTTTCACATTTTTAAAATGAAATAAAACATACCCAGTTCTTGGCCAATATATCCTTGCACTTAAGACTCCACCACACATGAAACACTGAGAAAACAAATGGAAAAGCAGGAAATATTTGGCTCAGTTTAGTGCAGTACCATTGTTTTTGGAAACATTTTTGGGGATTGATTTAGGCAGTACTGAAAGTGGCAGAATTTACTCACAGTCAATTATAATATTGTGAGGGAGACGTGTTCTTAATGCATCGAAATTTCTCATACATTTCCTAATTGCATGTTTTAATATTTTCACAGAGCTGTTAGCTGCGGGCTAATTTAAACAGATGAGTCATGTTAATTCAACAGCTCAAACAGCTGCTGGTTTAATGGACTTCTTAAGTGAGGAGCTTGTTTATAAAAGCTGCAACTTTGTTTACAGCATTACTGGCAAACACTTGGCTTGCTGTCATGCAGCCAAAAGCTTAGGATGTCGTTAAAAGCTTGTTTGTTCCCCCCCCACTGGGCTGATTTTATATGAACCTATATATATATATGTATATATATATTCGTTGTTGTTGAAGCACATTAACGTTTTGTTTTTTCATTGCTCACTATATACCCACTGCCACCTCTGCCTTCACTCACAACCACAACTACATTACCCATATGTCTAACCCCTCACCCCCGCCCCCATCCCCTCACCTACCCACCCAGACTCAGATAGCCTCTCCAGCCCCACTCGCCTCAGCCTTTCAGACGGGTCAGAGGACCAACTCGACCGCCTCCAGCAGGTGGAGCTGGCCAGGACAACGCCCATGTCTCAGTGGAGGGCAGGTACTGTGCAGGCCTGGCTGGAGGTTGTCATGGCGATGCCTATGTACATCCGCACCTGCTCGGAAAACGTCAAGAGCGGCAAGGTATGGTGATACCTGATGCAGGTTTCTACATGCATTTATGTTTTCTCTTACTGTGGAGCATGCGTGAGTTGCATGAGTTTGTAGCACACTCAGCCTGAGTGGCGTTACTTGCAGTACAGTGTAAAGGGTCGACTTTGACATTTTTGGCAGGTTTTACTGGGATTAACGGATGAAGACCTGGAGCTGGGTTTAGGTGTCAGCAGTTTGATGCATCGTCGGAAACTCCGCCTGGCCATTGAAGATTACAGAGATGTTGAGAACGGTAGAGGGTAAGGAAGGGCCACAGTGGTTCTTATTATAAACTGCCTGTTACTTGATAGTGTATGGGGGCCATCTGTCGGTGATTTATAGTACATGCATTTACATAATGCATGAAGGATCGCTTTCTAAAAATCCAGAAAATTGCATTTTTTAGAAAAGATGTTTAGACATGAAGTTTAAACAAATGCCCAAAGGTTTTACAGCTCTTGAAAGCTTCCTACATATCAAGGGCATGCACGTCAACTGAACTGAAACGACTGTCTATATTGTTCCAGCACAAATTTTATGATCTTTCAGACAGCTGTGGCAAACATAAGTAGTTTTAACTAACAGTTACACGTTGGGGTATTTTTGTCAAGTAACATGTTTAGCATCAAGGTGTCTGAGTTTTGAAATATTGAGTTCAGCAACCCTGAAGCACTGAAGAATTACATTTGAAAAATTTAACAGCAGCATGTCTTTCCAGAGTCAGTTTTCCCCCTACTCTGGCCTTGAAGTGCAAAGTTGAAGATTTTTCTGTCAAACTGCTTTATAGCAATGAAATAATCCCTTTGTCCACCGTTAGTTCTGTAGATAGGGATGCCTTTTTGGGAGATATATTTACATTTGTAATATTTATGGCTGCAGCTATTGTGTGCTATTGTTAATTAATAATTAATAATTATTATTAGTTTTTGATGAAAGGCAAGGCAAGTTTATTTATATGGCACCTTTCGGTCATTCAATGTGTTTTACAAGATAAAAATAAAATCAAAAGTAAAAGAGCGATAATAATAATGATAATAATAATAATGGTACAGCTACCTGATTGGTTAAATAGTAGTGAATAATACTGTTTTCAGCTTCTTTTTTAAAAATAGCTACGGTTGGAGAAGATCTGACCTCAATGGTTCCAGCAATGGGCAGCATAGTGGCTAAATTCTGCCACTAGGTGACCAGATCTTGCAGACCTTAGAGACCTACTAGGTCTGTATTCATTAAACATCTAAGATATATATTTAGGGCCCAGGCCATTTAACCAAAATGCTGAAAAATCCCCATCATGACTTTCATAAAGCCCACGCTTAAATATTCAGTCAGATAGATAGAATAGAGTCAAAGATATTCTATTAAATGTAATCAAATACTAAAAAAAAAAAAAAACTGTTAAACTCTAATTTGAAAACCAAAAATAAAAGATCTTGTGATATTTATTTATTTGCTAATCGATTACTCAACAAACCATTTTAGCTCTGTAATTCTTCTATCCTTTGAGCACCTCGAATATAATGCAGCGTAATGTCTTTGTGCTGGGGTTTTAGTCTTGACAGCAGATAAAAGAATGCTGCAGCAAGAGTACTGACAGGGACTATTTCTCCCATATTAGCTTCTCTTCATTGGCTCCCTGTTAAGTCCAGAATCAAATTTAAAATCCTTCTCCTTACATACAAGGTCTTGAATAATCAGGCCCCATCTTATCTTAAAGACCTTATAGTACCATATCACCCCAATAGAGCACTTCGCTCTCAGACTGCTGGCTTACTTGTGGTTCCTAGGATATTTAAAAGTAGAATGGGAGGCAGAGCCTTCAGGTTTCAGGCTCCTCTTCTGTGGAACCAGCTCCCAGTTTGGATTCGGGAGACAGACACCCTCTCTACTTTTAAGATTAGGCTTAAAACTTTCCTTTTTGATAAAGTCACTCACCTCTTTTTACTCTCTATGTGTTTATGCACCACTTTGCATTTAATCATTAGTTGTTATTAATTTCTGGTTCTTTTCCACAGTGTGCCTTTTGTCCGGTCTCCCTCTGTTCTATTCTTTTCTCCTCACCTCCAACCGGTTGCAGCAGATGGCTGCCCCTCCCTAAGCCTGGTTCTGTCGAAGGTTTCTTCCTGTTAAAAGGGAGTTTTTCCTTCCCACTGTCGCCAAGTGCTTGCTCATAGGGGATCATCTGATTGTTGGGGTTTTCTCTACAGTATTGTAGGGTTTTTAACCTAAAATGTAAAGTACCTTGAGGCGACTGTTGTTGTGATTTGGCGCTGTATAAATAAAATTGGATTGAATTGGATTGGATTGAATAAAAACAATTGAGCCCAGTACAGTAGTTCTTAAAGCTACATTCTTCCATAATGTGTCCACAATGGCAAAAATAGCATGCTGCTCTTCATCAGGTATGTATTCAACCATGTTCACAATCTTATTTTAATGTGATAGCATGCTACGTTTTTACCTGATGATGAAATTAGAAGAAAAATCAAGAGATGGCAAAGTTATTATCATTTATACCTTCCAATATGAATTTAATGACAATCCATTCAGTGCTTGCCAAGAGATTTCGCTCTAAATCACAAACTTCAACCTCATGGTGGTGTAAGCAGGTGGGCCAAAGTCAGTAGCCCTCAACATCTTGAGGTGATGAAAAACATCTTCATGGCTAAATACCAGATGTGACAACAAAAATGTGATTTCTTAGGTGAGGTGACCCTTTATGCTGTCTGTCTGCAGGCTGTCCAAGGCTGCAGATATGGACCACCACTGGGTGGCAAAAGCCTGGTTAAGCGATGTGGGTTTGCCTCAGTACTCCCAGGCGTTTCACAATCACTTGATAGATGGGCGAGTCCTGAACTCTTTGACACGTCGGGACCTTGAACGTCACCTCAACATCACCAAGAAGTTCCACCAGGTCAGCTTGCTGCTGGGCATCGAACTGCTGCAGTTACTTCATTTTGACAAGGAGGTAAGTGAGAAATAGCGACAGCAGTGAGTATACTGATGGGTGACAAATTAAAGGAAAAGAAATGACAACGAGATTATTGTAAGGTGTTGGGCCTTGACATTGATTCTACGGGTCTTTTATTGATTAGCAGTGACCCTTCCATCTAAAAGGATAAGTTAATGGAAACTGTCAGCATGTCAGCAAAATGCCCCATCACAATATGAGCCACTATATCTCCTAACTGTAGGGGTGAAGGGTATAGGACTTTTAATCCTTTATTTTGTCACCCCTTTGTACTTGGGTATGTTCACAGTGCAGGTAGAAACAGAACAGACCTGTAAAAGTGTTTGTTAAAATGGTTTTCAGGCACTGCAGTCTCGCCGGATACAGTGCGAGCACCAGAATGTGGATCCGCTGGTATGGACCGCCCATCGGGTCATGAAATGGATCAGAGATATTGACCTCAAGGTGAGAGAAAGTTCATCTTAGACACTGAACACATGTCAGCCAATAGGTTAACAGGTCAAACTTGTATGTAAACAATATAATGTTATCTAAGGTAAAGAGTTTACCGTTTCGACCCAAGCAGGCCATAAGAAATCAGAGAGGTTCTGGGTGTGAATCCCAGAATATCCAGGGAATGTGGGAGATTGTTCCAGATGGAAAAGGAGCCAGAGATGGCAAAAGTACACACATTCTTTATTTAGGTAGAAGTACAAATACTTGTGTAAACAAATACTCTGGTAAAAGCTGAAGTACTGATTAAAGTTGTACTCAAAGTTTAAAAGTAAAAAGTAGCTCTTTGGAGGACATGTCTACCAGCTATTTTTCTGCAAAGAAAACTGAATCCCAGGTTATATTAATATAATAATAAAACTTATAAAATGGGATTACAAACTTTATTTCAGCCTAAATTCTAATCTAATGAATGCATTCATTAGATTACATCTGTTATGTAGACCATAAACAGAGAAAAAACATTTGCTGCATTGTAGATGGGTGACTTGGCCTCCACATCTAAACAGACAAATGAATACAGTTAGGGGTTAAAGTGGGATTTGGCAGGTGTAGGAACCCTAAGATCACCTGTAATGGTGGAGAGTGGGGACAAAAATCACTCAGAAATGAATTGTCTACCAATCGGAAGGTCGATGGATCGATCCCTGGCTCCTCCTGTCCATATGTCAAAGTATCCTTGAGCAAGATACTTATTATATTTGTTGACTTATTTAAACGTTGCATTTAAAAATTACATACCACTTAAAAAAGATTACCTCCCTTGTGCTCATTCCTTTTCTGTAGCACTAGCTAGATGCTGAAGTACTGTAACCACAACTTATGGACATATGCAGCAAAAACACTGTTCTGGATAGTTCTGGCTCACTTTAACCTCTGAGTATAGAGTGATAAATGGTGCATAAATTATATGTTTTTTGCCTCTTGTCGTGTGCGATAAGCACCAGTAATGGATACACCAATAGGATTGTCTTTTATGTGTTATTGTTCCCTCCATTTAGGCACAAATTGGTTTGATGTAAAGAGTAAAAGTAAAAAGTTGTGAGAAAAATAAAGATTCAAGTTAAGTAATGATATCTGAAAATTCTACCTAATTCTACTTAAGTACCATAACTGAGTATTTGTACTTCATTACTTCTCGCCTCTGGAATGAGGAAAAAACAAGATTTTATTAAAAACTTTAACGAAATGGCTAAGCTGCTGTTTCTGTCAAGGACACAAAATAAAAGAGAGAAAAGCAAAGTCTAGTTGGTGGGCAAAGAAAACTGTTTAATCAATAAATAAATCAAAGACAATCCTTTGCACACAGGTGAAACACTGGCACTTGGTAGCGACTCTCCCGAGCTTTTATAGTGGTAATTGCCAAGCTGAGTCAGCTGAGTGCAATTCCACCAGCTCCACAGCAGAAAAGGTAGACACCTGATTCAGGGGAGAGTGGTAGAACAATAAAACACAGTAAGCCTGCCGGGGCTGTAACAGTACTGTTTATGTTACATAAACGCACTATCACATGAAGACTCCTATGTTTGCTCAGTGCTCCATGTCTCCACAGAGTGATAGCAGGCCTTTGTTGTTTACTTTTGAACTGCTACCAGTTGATTACAACATCTGCCAGATTACAACCTTTGTCCGACCACATTCAATGTGTACAGATAAACATGTCTTGATGACATCCGGTTAAACTCCTCAAGAAACTAGAACTTCTACTGATATCGACAAAGGAATCAATATCCTCTTTCTCTCAAACTTTTACCTATTTTTTTTTTTTTTTAGAGATTGTAGATATCTTATTCTTTGATTAAGTAATGACCAAAGCATTCTACTAAGAATTTTAGATTTGATTTTATGAACAAAATAGATCACTATTTTGTCCTTGTCACTGTCTGCCTGTCCAGGAGTTTGCTGAGAGTCTCCTAAACAGTGGAGTTCATGGTGCTGTCATGGTGCTTGACCCCACTTTCAACATTGACACAATGGCAACAGTGCTAGGAATCCCCAGCAGCAAGCACATGGTTCGCCGACACCTTGTGGAAGAGATGAAAACACTAATTGGCCAAGCCAGGTGACAGGAACATTCACAGGGATGCACTTATCGTAGTCTGTGTTTTTTACTGTCTCTAAATACTATTTTGGCTGCCCCGTCACGATGATCCTTCCCATGCTTTCTGCAGAGTGGATGCCAAACAGGAATACGAGCATTTAGGTCTTGGAACACCGCCTACCCTGCTTCGGCAGAACTCTTTGGGCAGGCCTCCTAGCTCTACTGGCCGACACACCGATGAAGAAGGCTCGCTGAGAAGGAGAGCTGTCAAGGTCAGGAAAAAGTACTACACCAGAAACTAAATTGCTGTCCCTCAATTTTAAGTTTGTGTAAAATTAGAATTATGCTCTCTCTTATATCGCAGAAGAGCTTAGTGTTGGCAGATTGCACAGTGATGATAATGATGCAATGCAGCATTACTTGGGCAGTGAATGTGTTGCCAGAGCAGCCTGCAAGACATGACAATAAGTAGGATGATAAATAGGAAAAGATGTTTAAACTGATTTGATTGATTAACCAAATCAATTATTAAATATTAAACTAACTGTAAGGATAAACAATGTCATCAGTAGGACCACAACTAACAGGGAAAGTATAGACTGTACATAAAAGATGGAGACCTTTTTGAAACTTTCAGCTGAGCATTTTGGTTGTTGCCATCTAGGATTTCTGACACCAGACATCATGAACAAATTGTGGCTCTGAATGAGAAACCGTGGACACTGCTTTGCTCATATTGCAGCAACTTTTCAGTCACAAAGTAGCTCAGGCCTAAAGCTAATTTACTCTAAATAGGACAAAAATTTACAAAACAGGCATCATGATGTATCAAATAACACTTAAAACTAGCCATTGAGACTCTAAGCTCAGCCAGAGCAGTTTCCCCCGTTTCACTTTTCAGATCCAGACGCTACACTCGTCTTTATACACAGTCTACCACTTGAAGTAATGAATACATTGTTTCTGTTCTAGCCTCCAGCAGGATTCAGCCCCAAAGCCCGCAATGGGCGGGACTTGAGTTGCCATAGCAGCTATGGCTCCCTGCCTAGGGAAGTTCGAGACCACACTCCGCCCAGGGCCGAGGGAAGCCCCATCCGTGGTTACACCAGCATCGAGGTCACTAATGTGTGATGCCATCAGAGTGCGACAAACACCAGTCATTCACTTCATGACAGCTAAATGTACAACATGGACATTTGTCATCCATGTGCACGCAAACATGGGATGGTTATTTTTTTATCTAAAGATGAGCCTTTATGGGACAGCTTGCACTTTGTAACAAGGAAAGGATTGTTTTTTGTTTTTTTTTACAAGTTTCCTGGTTTTTAGAAAGTTTTAGATAAGTGGCGTTTTAGCGTCTTTGAGGACGCTCCCCCAAAGACAGAATCAAGATGACGACAAAGGACTTGAGCTATCGGATTATTTTTCTATTCTTATGTGTACACCAGGATGTGACTAGCTGATATGTTTTTTGCTGACTAGTGAGGGAAATGAGATTTTAAAATGACTGTATTATACGGGGTACTTGATAACAAAATGTAAAAAAAAAAAAGTTTCATATCTGTGTAAGTTGCTCTTGTCTCATTCAATTCTGCTGTTTGTGATGCCTTGTCAATGTGACTTAGCATTAAAAAAAACTTAAAAGACTTGAACTGAATTTAAAAATTTTAGAATCTATGTTTGATAGTCATTTTTCATCTCGCACATTTACACTGGTGTGTCTAAGCAAATGTAGCACCTCTTCTGATGTTTTATACTGTGCAGTAAATGTAAAATATCTGAGCAATGCCAACAAAAAAAAAATGACTGCTGAGCTGTGATGTGTGAGGGTGCTTTTTTTTGTGAAAAGGAAAGTGCTCGCTGAAATGAAATAAAAATGGCATCTAAAATATATGTGACTAGTTGCATCCATCTGAATGCCAATGAATGCCAGAGGACATCCATCCATCCATTTTCTTCCACTTATCCGGGGCAGGGTCACAGGGGCAGCAGCCTAAGCAGAGAAACCCAGACCTCCCTCTCCCCAGCCACCTCCTCCAACTTATCTAGGGGAACACCGAGGCGTTCCCAGGCCAGCCAAGAGATAGAATCTCTCCAGCAAGTCCTGGGTCTGCCCTGGGGCCTCCTCCCAATGCAAATTGGCAGAGGAAAATCTGGGGGGAAAACAAAATGCTGATGAGAGAGCAGGAGGGTTGGTCTGAAAAATACAATCCCAATAAATTTCCAAGCTCCAATGCTCAGTACAAAGAATAAAATGTATGCTCTATAGAACTGGGACTAAAAAGAAATGATAGGATCAATAAAGGATAAACTTAGAGTGTGCTAATAATATTGTAGGGAGTTCCCATTGTTACAGTAAAAGTGTCACTTTGAGAGGAAAAAAACCTTTCATTTATATGAGACAGTGTGTGGTCTATTGCATCCACTGCCATTCAAATAGCGGCCATACTAAAATTTGCCATAACCTTTGCATTTGACTGATTAATTGATGGCATTTTGGACAGTCATCCAGCTATCATCCCGTTCTCTACTCTCTGTTAGACATGTTAACTCAAATCTCAGCTGAGACAATTCAACATGGTGCAATTTCCTCTTTCCTCATCTTTGCGCCTCACTCACATGCCCTGCCTGACTTAAGGCCTTTCCTGTAATCCACCCAGGTTGGGTAAAGGCCCTTTGTACTGTGGGACATTAAAGATAATGATGAGACAAGGGTAAAGTTCCGCCTGGGAAATGAACTCAATTACTTGGTTGGAAACATTTAGTGGAGAAACGCCATTAAACCAAGATCAACAGTTTCATGCCAGTGGATTTGAATTGGGTTACTTGGTGGGAAAAACTAAGATACTGGTATTTACACTACCTTTCAAAAGTTTTAGAACACCCCAATTCTTCAATTTTTTTAAACTGAAATTCAAGCAGTTCAAGTCCAATAACTTGAATAATTTGAAATGGTACAAAGGTAAGTGGTGAACTGCCAGAGTTTTTTTTTTTTTTTTTTAAAAAAAGGTAAGGTTACCCAAAACTGAAAAATAATGTACATTTCAGAATTATACAAAAAGGCCTTTTTCAGGGAACAAGAAATTGGGTTGAAAACTTAAAGCTTTTCTGCAGCAATGGAGGTTGATCAAGGCTTGAAAGTTGGTGCTCCCAATTCCTACAGGTGTCCCAACTTTTCTTGATTACTTACAACCCCCTCTGTCTGCATAAAAGTAGTGTTGGAACACACCGTGGTACCATACCCTCGTGAGCATCAGTTGAACAATATTGTACTGCAGAAAGTAGTGTGTTGCTATAAAAAAGGCGAGAAAAAGGTAATTAACAATGGAAGAGAGACAGACCATCATAACACTTAAAAATGTAGGTTTTTCCCTACAGAGAAATTGCAAAGAAAGTCAAGGTGTCAGTGAGGATAGTTTCCTTCACCAT
>VUQS01020090.1:1391-16865 GCA_015108495.1 Heterochromis multidens
AATAAATTCTTTTTAAAAAAAAAAAATAAAAAAAAAAACCCCCTTTTTTAAAAAAAAAAAAAAAAAAAAACGAAATAGGACGGTTCGCTTTGCTCAACCCTTGCAAAATTCATTCACAATGTTGGCGTTTAGTAAATCCGCCAAACAATTTTGGCGTTTTTTAGTCCCGTTTTCTTAGATGTGGACAGGACAGGGCTAGATGTTGGCACTTTCAGTCCAGTTTAAATCGCTGTCTTAATTCGAACTTCATTTTGGATTTTTCAGTAAAATGACAGGTACGCTACGGTGAGTTACTTTCCTGTCAGTAATCCCGTTTTGTCACTTCAAACTAATATTTCTCATAATGGATACCCAATTCATGTCATGTTAATTAAGTTTATTAATATTAATTATATATATTGTTTTTAAATAATAAAAACGTGAATAGAATTCCGTTTTCTTCTAACGAATACCAAAAAGTAGAGATGGGCGGATGAAGCCTTGTGAAGCTGATTGTACCGATAAAAGACTCGAAGCTTCAAAGCCTCAAAGACAGACCCTACCAGTGACCTCTAGTGGTCAGCTGCGATTACAGCAGCCACAAACTTCCAAATGATTCACACATCTTGTTGTTTCCAGTTACAACACAAAAGCAATAAATTCAGTGTTAAGCAGCTGTGTCTTCATTCTGAGAATCACTGTCCACACATGAAAGTGTTACAACATTTTCAAATGTCAATTTACTAATAAAATGTTTAACACTAGAACCGCCGAGGGGGTCGTTTTAAATATCATGTGACTCTGTTAAAATAAAAGGCCAACATCTCATATTTCATGGCTTTCCTAAAATTGGCTTCTTCATCAATTTCATGAATTTTGGAGTTTGTGGGATAAAAAGCTAATTATGACCAGTTACCAGATCAGCCCACAACTGGAAGACTCCTCTCTACAGAAAATCATTCACACCCACAGCCATCAGGCTTTACAATTCTTATACAAATAGCAGATCAGCTATGTCAGACATATGAATTTCCCTTTGGGATCAATAAAGTTCTTCTTCTTCTTCTTCTTACACACAGAACCTCCGACGTCATTTTGATCCCATAGAAATTAATGTAAAACCACTGCTGCGGAATGCTGGGTTTCCTAGCAACACTTATTGTTTACACACATTTTGGTTCCTATAACATGACCCAGATCCTGCTAGATGTGATGATAAATATATATAGGGGACAGTAATTAGATAAAAGATGAATAATTACTGCAGGGCTGAACGGGTATTTAAACTGTAAGTGGCGTGTTGGCCTATAATCTATCAAACTTATCTCAAACACATACATAAACACAGAATTATTGCAAATCACCTTTTGGCACAACACCAGAGCAGAACAAGTCAGAGCGTGGAGTGTGTGGCCGAAGGCGTGCAGAACCGGGCGGGCTGCTGACTCTGCGCAGAGCAGCAGGGGAACCGTAGCTGAACTGAGCAAAGAGTCCAGAGTGGAGAACTAATCCGAGCAAATAAAGAGTGAAATCGGACGGGTGTTCAGGCCTGAGGAGGTGAAGCTGCAGACTGAGGTGGAACAGCATGAACGCTGGATGAGAGGCTGCAGATGTAGACAAGATGATAAACTTCGACTGTTCTAATTTTACAATAATTCATGTAATGTGTTTTTTACGTTTGTTGTAGCCAGCTGTGAGGTCAGTTTTAAAATGTAGGCAATCAGCTGTTCAATCTGTTTCACAGTGAGCGCTCTGTTTTTATACCTTCTTTATTGTGGCGCAACTAATCCCACACGTTATCTACAATTCATTTTTAACTTTTCATAAAGTTCTTCTTCTATATGAAGAAGCAGGGAGGGAGCACCGAGCATTTCGCGTCTCCTTATAACAAATGAAACCGTGCCAAAGATTCGAATCAGTCACCTCACTTCCGGTGTTTCATTGTGACATATGAAACCGCAAACATCATTGGTCACGTGATCACGGAGCTTGTTCCGAACAAGTCTGCTTCAATAGAGTGAAACAGGCTTCGGAGCCTCAGCGTCAAACAGCCCATCTCTACCAAAAAGTAAAACCTGTTGACTGCGAAATTTAATTAGCATTTAGTACAGTCTGCAACCTGTACTTTTTGATTTTCCAGAATTTAAATGCTAACAAAATTTTACACAATCTGAATATTTCTTATTATTATTATCATCATTATTATTGTTATTACACGTTTTCCCGTTCCTGTCAGGAATTATTTTCCAAAATATTGATAAACGATCATTTAAAGAATCAAACCGGCAGTTTTTGCAGGATCAAAATAGCAGAAGCGCAAATGTGAAGAATCTGATTCTGAGAGAAAATTGATGAATCTGACCAATATGGAGTCATTAAAATGGAATATTCTTACGCCACGTTGTGGGCAAGCATGAGAACGTTCTCCCCTATTTAATCAAACAGAAAATGAGTTAAACCTGTCTCACTGACCACAGGTACCAAACACTTTAGTAACAGAACTCAGTCACAATTACTGAATGTGCATGAATTAACTAATGCAGTGTGTCATTAATTCATGCTGCTAATTAAAAATAAAAACTTAGAAATAGACTCATCTGACACTTTTCTAGCCTTACTGAACAAATTCTTTACACTACCGGCACTATACAGACGGTATATCTCTGAAGTACATGACTAACCAATTAACCTAACAAGCATGTTTTTGCTGTGTGGGATGAAGCCAGGAGTACCTGTAGAAAACCCACAAAGGTACAGGAAGAATATGCAAAATCCACAGAGAAAGGCCAACCAGTTTTGTTAAAACCAAAATCCTTTTTTCCTGGGAGGCAACAGTGCTAATCACTGCAAGTGCTTTCTTAATTTATAGTGTTCAGTTCACGAATGTTAATTCACATTTCAGTCATACATGTAAAGAGATATGTAGACAAATTAGCTGGATTTCAATTTGCTTAGTCTCTCTAAAAGCAGAATAGCACCTGTTATTTTATTTGAACCGATTAACAGATGAAACATAGTACTGTGAAAAAGTATTTGCCTCCTTCCTGATTTCTTAGTTGTTTTTTTTCTTTTGCATATTTGTCACACTCAAGTGTTTCAGATCATCAAACAAATTTTAATATTAGACAAAGCTAACCTGAGTAAATACAAAATGCAGTTTTTAAACAATCGACGAATGTGATCCAAACCTACCTTGTCCTATGTGAAAAAGTAATTGCCCCCTCTTGTTAAATCATGAATTAACCACATTTCTTGCAAAGCTGAGTTCAGTTTCACTGCCACACCTAGGCCTAATTACTGCCAGGCCGGATGAATCAAGAAATAACTTAAACAGAACCTGTCTGACAAAGTGATGTAGGCTAAAAGATCTCAAAAAGTGACACATTAGGCCACAATCTAAAGAAACAGTTGAGAAACAAAGTCATTGACATCTGTCAGTCTGAAAAGTGTCACAAAGCTATCTCTAAGGCTTTGGGACTCCAGTGAACCACGGTGAGATCCATTTGTGGATAACCGATCTCACAAATGGAGAAAACAGTGGTGAACCTTCCCAGGAGTGGTTGGCCTACCAAAATTACTCCAAGAGCGCATCAGCAACTCATCCAGGAGGTCACAAAAGAACCCACAACAGCATCTAAAGAACTGCAGGCCTCACTTGTCTCAGTTAAGGTCAGAGTTCATGATTCAACAATAAGAAAGAGACTGGACAAAAACAGCATCCATGGGAGAGTTCCAAGGAGAAAACCACTGCTGACCAAAAAGAACACAAAGGCTCGTCTCACATTTACCAAAAAAACATCTTGATGATCCCCAAGACCAACCAAAAAAAGTTTTCTTCTGTCAAGTTTTCTGAAAATCTTGTGAATGCGACAACTCGAGAACAAAGCGACATAGGTGCATCTACTAAAAATCTAGGACGATTTTGAATCTTTGTGACCTCGTAATCTTTGTGACCTCGACCTCAAGGTCAAGGTCAGAGGTCAAGTTTTCTGAAAATCTTGTGAATGTGATAGCTTGAGAACGAAATGATATAGGATTTTCAAATTCATACCATAGGTGCATCTACTAGGAGGCTGAGGGGTAGCACTGGCGGCCACCAATATTTTTCTATCTTCTTGTCCCCCTCACCCCCAACCACTCTGCTGGAGGTCTCTTCCTGTTAAGGAGTTCTTCCTCCCAACCATCAAATGCTTGGGCCTCATCTCTAACCTTGGAATGACTCTTGTGGTAAACTGGTGCTAAACTCATAAAGCTGAGATATTACCCATAATCTCCATGTTCTGGGGGCATAAAGATTTTAAATGCACAAGTAGGGTTAAAAAACTTTCATGGAACTATAATATAGTTAATATCCAATAAATACCTGTAAATTTGCTTTCTTCAACTGATAAATGTGAAGTAGGAATCAACACACAAAGTTATTGTAACTTACATGTTAATGGTGAGCAACAGGAGTTTCACATACTGCATTCAGTCACCATGAGTTATGCATTAGTTAAACATAAATATATGTTTTGTACCCTGTAAAACTGAGGTTATTCAGAGCCTTGGGGTGGAGAAAGCTGATTCCATATATTGAATGAACTGGACTACATCAGAAGTGGTGTTCTCTCTCTCTCAAAGGAAAATACCATATTAGTTCATGTAAGTGTCAACACATTAACAGTGTTTTATTATCTATGTGAATTTAGAATCTAATAAGCCAAAAACATCACACTTCCATGACAACTGAGCAAACTGCAGTCCCTGAGCAATCTCTTCACATTTTCTTATCAAATGAAGAATTATAAAAACAAGCTTTAAAATCCTCAAGTCCTAAACTTTTCTTAAAAAACAGAGCATTTATTAGCAAAACTAAACAACGCTCCTATGTGGAATGAACAGACAGACATGATGCACATGTTATTACAGATGCATTAAATATAATTATAAATGCAGTATCACAGATGAAATATACAGTCACGACACCAGTTCAAATTCTAAAGAAGACATATGGATGTCTTGCAATGCATGAAATGGTGTGGAAAAGTCAAAGGGTTCACAGGCCTGAGCCTTCACCTTCAGTCCACTCCAAAATTAGGCCAATCAGAAGCTAGGAGATGGGGAGCACAACAGCTAGGCTTTATCTCACTGTTGCTGGGCCTGCTGTTCCCCCTGTTCCTCTTTAACCTGCTCTGGCTGACCTTTATCATCACCATCTAACTGGCTTCCCTCTTCGGAATCATCAGCGGCGGCTGCCATGGCATCAACAACACTGATGGTGCCAACCTGCTGTTGGACAGCAGAACCCTGTGTGGTGGCCAGACCCTGTAGTGTCACCAGCTGGAACTGAGGGCCGACCACCTTAACGAAGGACCCGGAGGCTGCTTGGTTACTGGCCCCAGCTGCCCCCTCCTGACCAGCAGCAGTGGACAAAACTGTCAAGTTAGAGGCATCAGCTGCCAGCTCTGACCCAGAGAGTGGAGAGGTCAGGAGGGTGTATGCACCCAGGTTGGTGCTGGGCTGGGCTCCAGCCATGGTCAGCACCTTGCCCAGCGGGAGGCTGTTCAGCTGGCTAAGAGGCAGGGTGATCTGGGTGTGTGCAGCATTGACTGCAGCAGGACCGGAGACTGCACGTGTCAGCCGGGGACGCTTGGGCACGGGAGGTGCAGGCACCGGGGTGAGGGTCATCAGGACATTGTTGAGGTGCTGTGATTTGCTCTTCAGCTCCTTGGCTCTCTTCCTGTGCTCGTCACACTGCTGCTCCAGGGCTACAGAAGGAGACAATGTAGCAACACAAGATTTTTGTTAATCCTTCATGTAGAATGCAGTCATTTCTATAATGTTATTCAAATCAGAAGCCTAAAAAAAGACCTTTTAGGATTTCTGCACTGACCAGCTAGACTGCGAGTGTACTGCTCTCTGTAACGGTCCATCTGGCTCTTATGACTAGCCAGAACCTTTTTCACAAGGTCCAGCATTCCAAAATTCTGTACTATGTTGTTGAGTAAAACAGCATCTGAAAAAAGCAAACAAGATTTTCTGATCGGGTGACACTGACAGACTAAACATTTCACGGAATGCCACATATTTTTTTAGCGAGTAACAAAACAAGCAGTCATGCTGCGTCATTTGTGGATCAATATTACTTCCCTTTATTAAACTCTGTGGCAGGTGAATGACCAAACCCCACTTGTGTGTGTGTTTCCAACCTTTGACTTGTAGCGGTGGGTCACACACTCTCTCCTGCAGGCCCTTCAGCACCTCCTGCAGCTCATTCTGGAAGTCCTCTATTACCTCTTCCAGCAGCCCTGCCTCCTTCACTGCACGCCAGAATGCAATAGAGTCCTCTGTACACACAGACATAAAAAAAATACTCTTCTCAATCAGTTGACTCCACTTGATGATGACTGTGTGTATGTAGGTTGCTGATTACCTCCAATGGCTGTGACCCACCCTGAAGTTTCCTCCATTACCTCTGGAAATGAGGCTGCAGCTCCATTCACTACAACACAGACAGTACATGTGGTTAACAGTGCAGACTGTGGTGGTGGTTCAGAAGCTCTACTCATCTGTACTGCACTTTGACTTAATTCTGATGAACGTTTTGTTAACAGTCTAAAATGATCCTGCAAATTCTTATCAAGCATTTGTTAAACAGGAGCCAAGCACCAAAAGGGATATAGGCTCACAAACTATACATCTTTTTTCTTCTATATTCTCTGGAAGTACAGACAGTTAGGTCCCCAAGTATTTTGACAGTGACACAGTTTTTGTAATTTTGCCTCTGTACACCACCACAGTAGATTTTAAATCAAACAATCAGGATGTAATTGAGTGCAGACTTTAAGCTTTAATTTAAGAGGTTTAACAAAAGCACACGGTTATTTTACTATTTTTTTCAGCCTGTCTCAACTACTCGTTTTTTCCCTGGTCTTCACTCACTTTCCTAGTCTTCACTAACAATGGCTCAGAAATTCTGAGTAAATTCAGGATCTTATAGCAAATAACGTTTTACGTTTCTCTCTTGGACTCCTGGGCAGCCCCTCATCACTGTCTGGAGCTATATTCCTGGATGAAGGTCTTAAAATATTCTTTAAAAAGTTCATATTCATATATGACCAAATTTTAGCAGAGAGCTAAAGCTAAAATCTGTGTTGGTAGGAGTACATTAAGTCATGCTACCGCAATAGATTAATGAATATTAGTCTTGAGTCCAATCTAAACATTCAACCTCTGTTGTAGTGACATGTTCAGCATCACCACCCTATCAAAGTCTGCAAATCTGCTGGACCACAAGGAGATGTAATGCACTCCAAGCCTCTGGAAAGTTTTTTTTCATTAAAACCATAAAAATCTACAGCTAATGCATATTTAGGAGAGGATCACCACAGAAGATACAAAGCATTTTTAACTGAAAGTCTTCATGCAATAATTGACTACAAAACATCACATGAGTATTTTGTGTGATTATATGTATCTGTTCTAAAACATATGATTGGACAGATATGCCTTTTAAACAGGTAAGTTTAAAAAGCCTATCTAGCACATAGTTCTTCTCATACTGATGTAAACCTGCTCAATTTGAAGATGACACTTGCTACTTAAATGTAATAACCATGGTTCTATTTTAAAATTAAAGTCTAAAGAAAAAATCAAAATATTTCCAAGCCCAAACTAATTACAGTTCTGATTTTTATGTATTAATTTTAACTGTTTGTTTGCAATATATTTTCCAGAATGAGATTGCTCATTTCAGTTTTAGTTTTTACATCTCAGTTTTTACTGTTTAAAAATGTTTAGTTTTTGTTTATTAGATTAATTACTGGGTTTTTTTATGTTGTGTATTTGACAAGAGCAAGATTTTTTTTAAAAACAGCGGAACTAATAATAACCTTGGTCTGGATTATATGATCTTGTACAATGACTTACAATCAGCTGATGAGGGTGTGGCAGGAACCACATCAGCTGATGAATCAGTGCTGATTGACACTTTAGTTCCCACCAGGTCTATCTTAGTGCTGCGGCAGGTGTTGGAGCAGACTTTTGTGTGGTGATAGAAGTCCAATTCACCAGAGTCCATGATCTTCCTGTGAAATTAAATGATGAAAGGCTTTCAGGACATCAGGATGCACAATTTGTGATTACTGACTATCATGTCTGATGGAAGAGTGCCATCCTGAGGCCCATTTGGCAACTGCACATCAATCACTGAAAGGAAGGAAAATTATGAATTACGTCTGTTAATAGACATAAAAGTTCTACTCAGACACAAAATGAATCCTGTGTGTAAGCTTGTTCAGTTTTTGTTCCTTTGCCCTTTCATGACCCCCCTGTAACACCATCCATCTCAGTCTAATGCTGACATATTTCCATCCAATTCAGTTGCAGCAAATCTCATCTCTGCATATTCAGCCTGAATCCCTCAGATACAGTGCATCCAGAAAGTATTCACAGTGCTTCACTTGTTCCACATTTTGTCATGTTACAGTCTTATTCCAAAATGGATTACATTCATTTTTCATCTCAAAATTCTACACACAATACCCCATAATGACAAAGTGCAAAAATGTTTGCTTGAAATTCTTGAAAATGTATTAAAAATAAAAAACAAAAATATAACACGTACATAAGTATTCACAGCCTTTGCTCAATACTTTGTTGAAGCACCTTTGGCAGCAATTACAACCTTAAATCTTTTTGAGTATGATGCTACAAGCTTGGCAAACCCATTTTTGGGCAATTTCAGCCATTCTTCTTTGCAGAACCTCTCAAGCTCCATCAGGTTGGATGGAGAGAGTCAGTGCACAGCCATTTTCAGGTCTCTCCAGAGATGTTCAATTGGGTTCAAGTCCGGGCTCTGGCTGGGCCACCAAAGGACATTCACAGAGTGGTCCTGAAGCCACTCCTTTGTTATTTTTGCTGTGTGCTTAGGGTCGTTGTCCTGTTGGAAGATGAACCTTCGCCCCAGTCCAAAGTCCAGAGCACTCTGGAGCAGGTCATCATCAAGGATGTCTCTGCACTTTGCTGCATTCATCTGCTCCCTCAACCCTGGCTAGTCTCTCAGTTCCTGCTGCCAATAAACACCCCACAGCATGATGCTGCCACCACCATGCTTTACTCTAGGGATGGCATTGGCCAAGTGATGAGCGGTGCATGGTTTCATCCAGAAAGGACCCTTGGCATTCAGGCCATAGCATTTAATCTTTGTTTCATCAGACCAGAGAATTTTGTTTCTCATGGTCAGAGTCCTTCAGGTGCCTTCTGGCAAACTCCAGGCAGGCTGTCATGTGCCTTTTACTGAGGAGTGGCTTCCGTCTGTCCACTCTACCATACAGGCCTGATTGGTGGAGTGCTGCAGAAATGGTTGTCCTTCTGGAAGGTTCTCGGTCATCTTATATATTATTGTTCAGATTGGCTGGGCAGCCAGCTCTAGGAATAGTCGTGGTGGTTCCAAACTTCTTCCATTTACAGATGATGGAGGCCACTGTGCTCATTGGGACCTTCAATGCAGCAGAAATGTTTCTGTACCCTTCCCCAAATGGTCCTCAATACAATCCTCTCTCTTAAGTCTACAGACAATTCCTTGGACTTCATGGCTTGGTTTGTGCTCTGACATGCACTGTCAAAGAATTACAAGCAAACATTTTTCACTTTGTCATTATGGGGTATTGTGTGTAGAATTTTGAGGAGCAAAATTAATTTAATCCATTTTCGAATAAGACTGTAACATGACAAAATGTAGAACAAGTGAAGTGTTGTGAATACTTTCCAGATGCACTGTATATGCAGATATGTTAGCTAACACATTCAGATGCTGTCAGATTAATAAGTGGTAAATGGACTGATTCTTATATAGTGCTTTTCTACTCTCCCGGAGCACTCAAAGTGCTTTTATACAACATGCTTCATTCACCCATTCATACAAGCAGTTTTTCTATGCTTAAGTGCTTTCTATCTGACATTCACACACATTCACACTCCAATGGATGCATCGGAGAGCAACTTGGGTTTAATATATTGCCCAAGGATATTTGGCATGCAGACTGGAGCAGCCAGAACCACCAACCTTCCGATTAGTAGATGACCTGCTCTACCTCCTGAGCTAATGGGAAGGAGTGTATGCCTGAAGGGGACTTACAATGAAAGTGAAATATTTTTAATCCAGCCTTCCCCCTATTTGTCAGTACACTGTTCTTGTTGCAGATTCCACAGTTACACAAACAGGAACTGCTAGCAAAATGCAGAATGAAAATCAAAAACAACTTTTCAAACACAACTATCAAACTAGATTTTTTTTTGCTTGAGTAAAACTTGATAATGTGTCTGGCTTTCTCAGCTGATCCAGGCATCCACTAACTTCCGTAATGGTCACACGGGGCAGCTCTCTGCTGTTTCTGTTTTCCTACTGTTTGCTGGGTCCCTTGCCCGGATCTTTACCTCACTACAGGTAAGAGGATTAAAATTCAATGCACACATCCTTGTCTTTGCCCCCAGTTTGAGTACAGGCTATCACCAGTTTTCATAGGGAGTATTCTTCATCAGAAACTAAGGCAGTATTATATTAACTAAAAGCAATATAACAAATATTTGTTACATTTATCTCTTTAATTGATTAACTAATATCCCATTATATAGGACTTTGCTCACATTCCCCAAGGAGATATATTTTTAGAGTTATGCTGTCTTTTTTTTATAGGAAACTGGAGATTCGCTGATGGCCCTCACCTACATCATATCCTCAGCCTGTAATGGCATCATTGCCTTGCAGGTTCTTTACTACTGGAACAGTTCACTTCAAAAGAAAAAAGAGGAATAGGCAAACAACAGTCGTAGAGAAACAATTTCATTTACATATTCTTTAGACACTCAAATGTGTCTTTAAAACTTGAAAGACCAAACTTACACATGACATTTGTGTACAAAGCCATTGGGACGAGTGGTATTTTAAATGTGCACTTGACTTGAACTTAAAGATAAAATTGTAACATGCCAAGCTGATTGCTCAATATGGGATGCCTTATGATTAACAGTCAGCTGGTTTTGGTTTTGGTGATGTTGAATTCTGGGTAGAGCTGCTGGGTCCAGATTCCTCTCCTTTCGTGTAGTTCACTGTCATTACATTCCTCTTGATGCAGCTTTCCTGATTGTGGTCAACCCAAGTTCACACTGGTGAGTTAAAATGTTTGAATCAGATGTGCACTTGCTAATTTTTTTACACCCTGAGCATCTAATTAGGATTCATACAGTCAAGATTATTTTCATTAATTTGAATCAGTTTTGATTGTAAGATATTTTTATGCCCAAAGTGTGAATCTGAAATTCACACTTGCTACTATTTGAATTATAAGGTCAAATCTGTAGTCTGATTTGGAGGAAACATTGTCAGATGACACCATGATGAGTAATCGATATTGCACATTTGTAGGATGATGTAAATTCCTCTTATTTGTTTAAATTGTATTGTGACACCAGTGAGCTACATAACATATCCCTAGATTAGATTTCTGTATAGCACTGTATCCTCTTAAAATAAAAGATTCAGATTTTTAAGTTGCAAGTTTAGGGTTTTTATTTTATGCACCATCAAATAAAGGAGGTTCAGTAGAATCCATTGAAAATACATAATTACAGGTAAAATTTTGGTTATCTGCCTTTACTTGTGATGATGGATTGGATTCTTCTGGATAGATTAATTAGTCTGCCACACAGTTGCAGAGAGATGTGCTGCTATCCTTTGCAGATGATTTTTGCTGGGGTTTTGTTCTTCCAGTTTACACTTTAAAAATACTCCAGATGTGTTCTATTGGATTTTAGTCAGGGGACAAACTAGTTTTGAGTGATTGTTGGCTAGATTGGTCCATTGTTTTTGGCAGCAAGAGGAAGATGTGTTTTCATTAATGGTGACTGCTAGTATAATCAGTGGTTACATCTACTAAACATTTACTATGAGGCTACTCCAAGCTAAATAACACTTTGTCAAAACATTGGCCCATATGGCTTCATTTTGTTAAAACCAATAGTCAAATCACAGCTGTGAACTTGACAGTTTTATGATGCTCCACCAACCCAAATACTAGCTTTAGTATTACACTCGATGTGGCAGATTTAGTTCAACTAGAGAACCTGCAATGTCTGAGCTAGTGATCAAAGGAGGAAATGAGATCAAAAAACATTTTGAAATGTCTGTTTTTCACAGTACTGTTGATGCCTTTCTTTTTTGTAAAGGTATAAAAGTTTCAGGTACAATTTGTCTTGAATTCAGTAAAAATAATGATGACAAAGTGCTATTGTGTTGGGGGCAGTTCTTGTATAGATGCAGTCTGCATGGCTAGTGTATATACACAATAAGTTTGCATCTTATTATATTTAACCAGTGTAAATCAAAGCAGGAAGTTTTAACCACTTCATGATAAAAGCCTTACAAATGCTTGAAATGACTACTTTGGCTACACCAAAACAATCTGTGCTGACCACCTGACCTTACTGCTAGCTTTAACTCCTTTTGACTCTTACCCAAAAATAAAATTCAAGATGAAGGGTTGTCATTTTGACACAGAGGAGACCTGATTTACACCGTGTATGCAAAAGTTCATGTGATAAAAAAGGGGACTTCCAGGGAGCAGTCTCAAATTAGTTCAACAATCTTCTAGTTTTACTTGTGCCTGTAGCATATGCCTGTCTGTAGCATAAACAAACCCTTTACCCTTCAATATGAAAATACTTCCCCAAAGGACCCCAAAGAACAAAAAAAAAAGAAGAAAACAATTAAAGAAGCCTCAAGAAGAATTAGTGAGAAAGGATCCCTCATAAATTCCACAAGGGGGCTACAGAGCTACAGAGGGTTTACCCAGAAACCCCAGAAACCCTAGAAACCCTTGAGGTATAAATCTTTAAGAGACAGTAGTGAATGACTAGTGTGACCTAGACAATCACTTGAACCCTGCACAGGAATACTGCAAGATTGCAGACCAAGAAAAACTCCACTTCTGCAGAAAAAACACCTTAAAGCCAGACTTTGGCCATAGAGATGTTGCTTATGTTTGGAGAAAGAAGGGAGAGGCGTACAACACCGTCGCCACAGTGAAACATGGTGGTGGGAGTATTATGCTGTGGGAATGCTTCAGTGTTCTGGAACTGGGAATCTCGTCAAGGTGGAAGGAATCATGAGGAAAGAAGGATGGTTTGGAAAAGCTGTGTTAAAAATTCTATGCTCTGTTTAACAGCACTTGGGAAATACTTTTTAAAAAATAAAATTTTCATAGGGGGGCTAATAATTCCATCCTCATCTGTAAATATATCAGTGTTTCATCATTGAGCTACATGTGGTTGCCAAGCACAAATATATTCCCAGAACTAATAAACACATGTACTTTAGCTTATAGAATCACAAAAAATTGCTTCAAACTTTACTCTGCTAGATGGGTATTGCCTAACTTCCCCATTTGACATGAACCTTTGTAAAATCCTTTGTGGTGTGTAGAGCCACCACAAGAGGCTGGTCCCATAGACAGAGGAGTTTGTTCATTTTTTTCAGAGACAATAGGGAGATCAAAATATTTGAAATTGTTGAAATGGTTGAAATAAATCATTAACATCTCTGTGTCATTTATAAAATTATTTTTCAATATTAGATTTTTTTTTTATTGAGGTTCTTGTTAAAATGCTTCAGTAGCAACATCTGCAGAACAAGCAAGAGGCAGGCAATGATGCTCCAAAGGAAGATGTCTTCAAAGTAACCAACAACTCAGTACTCACAATGAGCTGGTACAAGCTAATCTTTAGTTCTCTACCACTGTATTGTGTTAGTTTGATTTTAAAGAGTAGCAAAAGTAGCTTATTATAACATGAAAACTGATTATTAAGATTGTTAAAAATATGTAATATATTTTAACTGAGCAGTGGCATTGGCTACCTTGTCTGTAAGCAAGTGTTTTATGTGAGTAACTTTTAATGTTAAATTAATCTGATGTGTGTCCCTAGGTAGCTATATTGCTGCCTTCTTGGCTAGGTCTCCCATGTAAAAGAGATCTCAATGGGACTAACCTGGTTAAATAAAATAATGTCACAGTGAGTTTATCAAGACTGAACCCACAGATCTGTTCACCTGTCAGTATGAACAGCAGATTGCTGCAAGGGCTTGGATGTTTGTTTTTATTTGTGTTGATATCATACTTAATGGAATAATTCTGGCCTTACAAGATCCAAAGAACCAAGTATAATTTCCACCTTGCAATACTAGATGCCACAGGAATGTCACATAAGAACACTGAGATAGGTAGCCAACCAGTGTAAAATAACATGAAGCCACAACCTGGTTTTGCCAAGTGGTTGTCCCAGGAATAGCATTTGTATGATACCTCTGGGACATTTAAAAGGGTCCTTTAAAAAAGTTGTTTTCACATCACATTACATTACATCCTCACTGCATACGACTCTGGATACTGTGGCTCTTCTGAAAAAGAGCCTCAAATTAGAAATACTTGATTCCCTGGTATAACTCTCAAACGTGCACCTTAAGTAAGCTGGAGAGGAAATGGCGTCTCACTAATTTAGAAGAGCTTCATTCAGCCTGGAAAAAGAGTTTGTTGCTCTATATAAAAGCTCTCCATAAATCTAGAACATCTTACTATTCATCACTGATTGAAGAATATAAGAACCCCAAGTTTTCAGCACTGTAGCCAGGCTGACAGAGAGTCAGAGCTCTGTTCCATTCCTTTACCTTAACTAGTAATGACTTCATGAATTTCTTCACAAATACAATTTTAACTATTAAAGAAGAAATTATTCATAACCATCTCACAGACGTATCATTACGTACAGCTACTTTATATTACTTAATATTACTGATATTTATTTAGACTCTTTCTCCCCGATTTATTTTTCTGAGTTAACTTCAATAATTAATTTCTCCAAATGATCAACGTATCTATTAGACCCCATTCCTACAAGACTGCTCAAAGAAGTCCTACCATTAATTAATGCTTCAGTCTTAAATATGATCAATCTATCTCTATTAATAGGTTACATACCACAGGCCTTTAAGCTGGCAGTAATTAAACCATTATTTAAAAAGCCATCACTTTATCCAGCTGTCTTAGCTAATTCCAAACTTCCTTTAACAGTTAGGGCCATAAATATTTGGACAGAGACAACTTTTTTCTAATCTTGGTTCTGTACATTACCACAATGAATTTTAAATGAAACAACTCAGATGCAGTTGAAGTGCAGACTTTCAGCTCTAATTCAGTGGGTTGAACAAAGATTGCATAAAAATGTGAGGAACTAAAGCATTTTTTTAACACAATCCCTTCATTTCAGGGGCTCAAAAGTAATTGGACAAATTAAATATTGGAAATAAAATGTTCATTTCTAATACTTGGTTGAAAACCCTTTGACAGCCTGGTGCTGAGATGCTGGGTTTCCTTCTTTTTAATGCTCTGCCAGGCCTTTACTGCAGCGGCTTTCAGTTGCTGTTTGTTTGTGGGGCTTTCTGTCCAAAGTTTAGTCTTCAAC
>VUQS01020103.1:3270-13736 GCA_015108495.1 Heterochromis multidens
TAATGAACATCTCTTGACTATGGCAATCACTCCCTGACTATGTAGCAGAGACCCTCATCCATGCCTTTGGATCTCCAGCAAAGCCCTGGACAGACTCCAGTATGTCCAGAACTCAGCTGCCTGGTTTCTAACATGCACCAAGCTCTGGCAACATATCACCCCACCCTCATTATTATTATTATTATTATTATTATTATTATTATTATTATTATTATTATTATTATTATTATTATTATTATTATTATATGATGATAATAATAATGATAATAATAATAAATATATAACCATGCAAAGAAAAAAACAATTTAAAACAAACATCCACTGAGGTAAAGTAGAAAACAGTCTTGTGGTCTGACAAATCAAAATGTGAATTTTTTTTTTTTTTTCCCTTTTTGTCAAAAGCCAACATCCATGATGGTATGGAATCCATTACTGTATATAACATAAGGGCACATTAATCCTGAACATTATTTAGCTGTTTTGGAGCAACATGCTTGCCTTACCACATTCTGCATTTATTACAGCAGAGTCCAGGTGCTAAACTGGTCTGCCTGCAGTCCTGACCTTTCACCCACTGAAAACATTTGATAAATTACACACAAATTAAAAAAAAAATGAAAATACCACAACACTGAAATTCTGCACCGTGGAAGAATGGGAGAACATTTCACTCTCAAGTGCTTATAGAGTGTTGTTAAAAGAAGAGGTGATACTATAATAAATATAATATGAATTAACACTGAAAATGTGATGCTTTTTCAAACTACTTTGATGAAATGTCGGGTTTAAATGCTTTGTAATGTTTTTCTTTTTTACCTTTTACACAGCACAATTTTTCTTGATAGGGTTTTAAAATGTATAACCGGACCTTTACGTTTTTTGTTTTTTGTTTTTTTTTTTACTCCCTTTGCTCTCTCCTTGTATTAACCGTGACCTCTGTGTCTATTTCTGTTCTGTCTCTTTCTACTGCTGATTTTCTCCCTCTCATTTTGTCAATCTCTGTCCAGATCCAGCACTAACAGCGGGGGTCTTACCATCAGCAGTCTGTTGAAGGAAAAAGAAGGCTCTGAAGCAGCAAAGTTCACTGTAGATGAGCTCTGCCTGATCTGTAGCATTCTGAGCACTGCAGAGTACTGTCTGGCTACAACACAGCAGGCATGTACACGTATCTGTTCAAGCAACATTTGTATGTTCATCTCATGTCATTTAGATCTTTATCAGCAGAGACAATATCCTTGGGAACATGCATGATGTCTACCATGGTGACATGAGTTAACAGACTGACATGTTTGATCAGGAAAACATTCATGATTAAAGTCTTAAAGGTTTCATCCATTCTGTCCTCACACACTGAGCAATTTTAAAACATACATTTAGTGTACTCTCAATAAAGACCCTTTTTGTGTGTTTATGTGCACATTCATGTTTTTGTTCCAGCTGGAAGAGAAGCTGAAGGAGAAGGTAGATAAAGTCTTGGTGGAGAGAATTAATTTGACAGGGGAGATGGACACATTCAGCACGTACGTGACAACTGCAAACCAGCCTTTATTTCTTTTAAAAACAAGCCTACCTTCTATTATGTGAAGAGCGTGACGATGTCCCTTTTATGTTTTCACAGTGTGATCTCAAATAGTATCCAACTGCTTGTTCAGGATCTTGATGCTGCCTGTGATCCCGCTCTAACTGCTATGAGCAAGGTTGAACACAGTCATGCACTCACACATTCAGCTCATAGTAAATATTTTTGAAATCCCAATAAACCATTGTTTTGTGAATGTCTCTTTGTCAACAATCTTCATTAAGAAAACCAGTAAAGCTATTTCGGTGCATTTAAAGGAATTACCGTATAAAACAGATGGTAAAATATCTTTAACTTTTATTTCTCCCCCTCTAGATGCCGTGGCAGAGTGTGGAGCATGTTGGTGACCAGAGTCCTTATGTGACATCCATTATAATGCACATTAAACAAAATGTGCCAATCATCAGAGACAATCTCGCCTCCACGCGCAAATATTTCACACAATTTTGCATCAAATTCACAAAGTACTATACATAAATACACATTTACACTTCTTTCTGTAAGCCCTATGTGAAAGTTCCTAAAGTTGATATGTTTGCCACTTCTTTCTGTCCTTAGTTCTTTCATTCCCAAATTCATCAACCACCTGTTCAGATGTAAGCCTATCAGCATGGTCGGAGCTGAACAAGTGAGTTTCATTTACTGCAATCTGTGTTAAGATGCATCACTGTTCTAATACATATACAATGAGGTCCTTACAGATTTTTTTTTTTTTTTGTAGTTTTGCCTCTGAACACCACCACAGGGGATTTAAAACCAAACGATCACGATGATGACATTCAGCTTTAATTTAAGGGGTTTAACAAAAGAATTGCATTAACTATTTAGGACTTACAGTCATTTTTATGTGTTGTCCTCCCCAGTCAGAGGATAAAAAAGTTAACTGTAGAGGCCTGTTTCTTCATTATTTTAAGACAAATTAAGCAGACAAAAGATCTGGAGTTAAGTGGAGTGTTGAACTTGTATGTGATAGATTTTTTTCTGAAATCCAATGTGAGGTCCAAAGAGTTTTTGATGCAGGTGAAGGAAGTCACAATTAGGCTGAAAAACCTTGGTTCCTTGGTTAATAAAACCCCCTTGATAACATCCTCATTTTCTTGATTTGGCCTGCCCAACCAAGTCAAGAAAACTCTTGAGAAAATGGTACGCCTACCTCCTCAAGACAACTGTCAAATAGGTAGGCATGTCATTATCCTAGTCTACAATCAAGAGACCTTCATAAACATCAATACAAAGGGTTTACAACACGATGCAAACCACTGGTTACACTCAAGATTAGAGTTTGCCATAAAACATCTAGTGAATGAACTTGTGTCAGAATGATGGGAAAATAAAATTATGCAGAAGGAGAAAAACAGCTCATGATCTAAATCACACACACACCACATTATCTATCAAACATGGTGGAGGTAATGTTATGACATGGGCATGTATAACTTTAATTCCTAAACAGTTAATGCAATACTATTGTTAAAACCCTTCAATTAAAGCTGAAAGTCTGCACTTCAATGATATCATGATTGTTTGCTTTAAAATCCACTGTGGTGATGAACAGAGGCAAAACTACAAACAACTGTGTAATTGTCCAAAAACTTATGGACCTAGCTGGATGATGATTCTTGGTTGACTGATCTTATATGGCTGAGTTTAAGTATTGTGTAAACTATCCCACCAGCTTCTCCTCGACACTCACTCCTTGAAGACAGTCTTGTTGGATCTGCCCTCCATAGGCTCCCAGGTGCTCCGCAAGGCACCTGCCAGCTACACCAAGATAGTGGTTAAAGGCATGACGCGTGCAGAGATGATACTTAAGGTGAGGAGTGGGAGGGGTGTCATTAGTGTGATCTAGACTTCAGTGCAGCTGCTTTATTCAGGCACTTATTTCTTTGCAGCTTTCAAGTGAATATTTGTGCAAGTATGAAAAAGAGCCAAGTTAACCATCCTTAAATGTATGCTGGAAAACCACTCAACCTTGCTTCTAAGCCCACTGAAGATTTATTTAAACAGTTTACCCTTCATGTATAAACTCAGAATGAGCTTGCATCTGTAACTGATGGATTTAAATGAGAACTCCAAATACCATATAGTTAAACTTAAACATAGTATCAATGATACTCAATTTTTATGGGTCACTTAAGATTTTATTATATTTAACTTAGGTGGCTAAATTCCTGCTGGCCGTTTTTACAACCAAAGCTTCATTTTCTGACCTTTAAAGGCTTAGCCCATTAGATGGAGGCTTTTATGTAAGCGCAGTGTAAAGGGTTTTTCTTTATCCTTTATTTGCTGTTTAACAGATTTGATGTTGAAACTTGATAGATCCAGTTAAACATGAGCTTTTGTGCTGACACTAACATTTAACCGAGAACAGTCTGGCACGACCTGCAGCTAACTGCTTTTCCACCGATCTCAACAATAGACTGAACAAACATTTCTCCTGTGAGTGTTTGTGGTTGGACGGGCGAGCCAGCTTTAAATGTTTGTCTTGAGTCACTTGAGCAGATTATCTGCTTGGAGTTTATTTTGGGCAGAATAGTCCTTTAATTGTCTCTTTAACCCCACTTACACTAATACTTTATGAGCATGTTTCCACAAAATAAACCATCTCAAGGGAGGTAATGAAATAATAGGAACGAATCTAATGCATTGCTGTTTTAATGAATGCTAAACAGGCCAACGTAATACACACACTCATATTCTTAACTCAGTATGTGGTTGACTTTGAGCCAGTGGAAAGGTGTGAGTGAGTATATAAATAAATAAATGCTTTCAACCATGTGTCTACTCACAAAAACACATACCCACACATGCAGAATACCATGCTGTATGTAGGACGTTGTTTTCAGCTGAGGAGTGCAGTCACTGGAATAGACCCTTATGAGGCTCTTGAGGACACTGGTATGTGGATGCCATAGATTAATCTCACCCTAATTAACTGTCCCACAAGGGTAGAAAACAGCACACACTCGCCTTTTTTTTTTTTTTTTTTTTTTTTTTTTTTTTTTTCCCTTGACTCCCAGGAGGCCTTCTTTCCTCTGAAAGATGGACAGTCTTGATGTGTGGCTAAGTGTGACCTGCACTGATCATGCTATGTTGGCCAAGTTTTCCCAATAAGAGAGTGGATCTGTGTCAGACTGTATAAGAAATAGTTTAGATTGATGGCACTTTTACACCCTAGCTTAGATTCTGGCCCTCAGGCGCACTAACTTTGTTTTGTCTTAGACATTTACTGTTTTGCAAACCCTTCTAACCATTTCACATTCAATCGTCTGTTTAGCCTGTTGTCTGCGCGGATATACTCTGTTCCACGTGGCCTCCTTAAAACCTGTCTTTGTCTGCCTGATAAATGCCCTGAATGTACGTACATACATTTCAACTCATCTGCCACACATTAAGAAGGGTTTCACATTATAGAATTATGTTAATTCATTCACATCAACCCACGACTGTCTGCTTTTTTTTTTTTTTTTTCCTGAATTCGACTGCCAGTGGGCCCCTTTAGCTGGAATGTGATCTGCATGGCTTGTGGAAAGCTCTCACAGACATAGCTGCAAACTTTGATTGATTTATATGCATTACCGTGACAACAGAAGACAGAATAATCATTCCGAAGGCTAGAAATCTGATACCAGGAGACACGTCAGAAGAAAAAACACTTGATACCAAACAAACTGCTGAAGAAAATTCGAGGTAAATTGTAAATGCATTTAAAAAGGAGTATTTTTACTGATATGATAGACCGAATGATGATAATACAGAATACATGTAAAAAACATACATGTCTGTAACCATTTTTAGCTTTCCAAAGACTGTAAAAAGAATCTTTTGTACTATGACAACATTTTACACACTGACTTTGTGTAACATCAAGGTTCCTTGTAGGTAATTGCTTCCACCTTGAGCTTAGAGTGAAGCCTCTGAAAGACAATCCCAATGAAAGGAGGTCAATACGAGAATTCCTCTGCCTAACCTCAACGCTAGTTTTAAATTACACTCTGTGATGCTGTGGCTTGAAATTAAAATCTGTCTTACTGAGAAACTGCAATTCAGTGGGCGAGTTAAAGGAGCAATTTAAGTATTTAAAGCTTTGAGATTAAAGCAGATTCCTTGTACATGTCAATTAATTAAGTGCAGTCTAAGTTCTTTGAACCAAAACAGCTTTGTTTTGCAAGTTTTCATTTATACCCTGGAGAACTTGTATAAACTCCACAGGGGTAAATTAGAGTTTAAAATAGCTAATATTTAAGTCAGCTGTTTTTAAAATGATCAGAATGAAAGAATGAAGGTTTATGTATTAGGATGTTAAATGATGTTGAGTTTTTTGGCTTATTTTATCTTATTATGGTTTATTTAATGATCGTACACTAATCAAAACCATGCCGTTTTGTTGCAAGTAGATGTTACTATGACTTAAAGCAGCAGAAATTAACCCTTTTTTTTCCCTTCAGAGCAGCAGAACAAGCTGCATGTGTGATGTAAATAGAGTTGTGGTTAATGGGTTATCAAACACTTCACATTCAGCACAAGTGGACCAACATAATTATTTACTTGGAGTTGTTTTTCTGACATGGTGATATGTCTAATGTACATCCAGCACTCACTCTGTTTTTTAGCTCAGTTTTGTCTCATACTCTGGCTCTTTAGCTGGTAAAGGTAGGGGTAGGTAGTGCACATTGGGTGTGCTAGCTGCCTGAAGTAACCACCCTGGGGGGGGGGGGGGTGAAGCCTGAACCAGAATCAGAATGTTAAAGTTGTATGTTATGAAGCCAAAACAATGAGCTGAAAGGTGATAAAATGCTCTGTAAAACTGAGGGTAACTCCAGAGTCTTTAATAACTTTGTGTTTGAACCCTTTCACAGTTATAATTATAGGCAAATTTTATGTAAATTAACTAATAACACGCTGAGTTTTTTTTAATGCCTTATAATAAACCCACCAAGAAATCACTCACGGTGCTGGCTGGTATGCAAGTAAATCCTTGAATTCAGTAACTTCGAGAACCTCCTTTAGCAACAGCAACGTTCATCAGATGTTTATTATAGCTGCTTGTCAGAAATCCAACTTGGTTTTTCCAAAACATTAATTTTATTATTTTTTTCAGCAATTCTGTTGTTGATTTGCTTTTGCACTTTGCATCATTGTCTGGTTGCTCCAACCAGCCTCTCCTAATTGCTCTTTGTAAAGGCTCTGAAGTAGCAAAGCAACTCTAAACAATGATGCTCCCTCCACCATGCTTTGCAGATAGGATGAGGTTTTTTATGTTATTATTCTATGTTATTTGTGATCACGTTTGCAATCTGGTGACTACAAAGTCATAGCATATGTTCACATTATTTTCTTACCCACCAAACCATTCTGTGACTCCCTGTGTATGGATGGGCGCGTTGTCATCCTGGAAAAGCCACTCCCATTAAAGCAGAAATGCTGCTTATGGTTTTTCCTTTAATTTGTCACCTGCCTTTATTTGGGCTGTCTGTTTTGCGAGCCAGTACTTAGTTATGTTCAAAGTGCATAGGAATTTTTTGGTCCGTCTGAGACGGCCTCTCCTGGCCGGTACAAAGCCTCTGAGACGTGGCTGTTTTCCACACCCAGCCCAGCCTGCCATGGCTCCGTCTCTCTTTCCCACTTTTGAAATTCTCTTCTGGAGAGTATTTTAAAGGTAACTCTCATCCCAACCCTTTTTAGTGTGATAAATATCCCCCTTTCTTACTCTGTTTCTCTCTCCCCTCTAATGCCCATTTTCATTCTAAACTGCCTCTCCATCCTCCTTTCTTTCTTTCTCTCTCTCTTTTTTTTTTTTTTTAACAAGGTCCCTACAGGCCTTGCTCTTGGCCTGGCTCCAGGACAGTTGCTTAGTAAATCACTCAGTCAGCAGAGCTTGTAAGAAAGCAGAGAATTCCACACGATCCTGAGCCTTTGATGCCTGCTCTTCACTCGCTGTCTCTTTTGCTTCTGATTTCTCCACTCGCTCACTCCCTCCGCAGCTCGTCTTTTTATTTATTTTACCTTGAGTGAAGACAGAAGCAAAGCTTGAAAGACTCAGGTTCAGCTAAGTGACTGATAGGAGAAACATTTTGTGAGCTGGTCCCCTCTGTGGACGCGTATGCATGAGATGGGAATCGGGGTGGTCTGTCAGCCATGTGTTGGTCTGCCTTCTTTGTAGCAGCTTCAAGAAATGCTACCCGATCTGCATTTTCCACCCAGTTTCTGTTGTTGGAAAAAAAATCAACCAAGAGAATTCAATCCAGAAAATTTGTGCCCCATTAAACTTTTTGCCTGCTATTGAGTAAATCTGATTTTCACCCAGACTCATTATACTCCCAAAATAATTACCGGTGATGCTAATTCTTGCCCACTGGTGCATGAAGTAATTGGTGTGTAAAAGGAGAAAAGTCTGTGGAGGGAGTGCCTAAATATAGAAGCATAATCTAAACTTTGTTTGCAGCTAGAACTACATGGCTCCATCAGCTGGAGCCCCTCCTTTTCCCCTCATTTGGCTCATAGCTGCCCCATGTGGGATCATTTAAAGATCTCTTGGGTCATCCTATGATGGCTCACAGGAAAGTGGTTGGTGCTGGTGGTTGTGGTGAGAGGAGGAGGTGACACCAACATTAAGCTCTACTTTTCCGCAGGTGGTGATGGCCCCACATGAACCTCCGGTGGTGTTTGTTGATAACTACATCAAGCTCCTGGCTGATGGCAATCCTGAGACCTTCCAGAAGATTCTGGATATGAAGGTCAGTTAGCTTGACTCTACCAGTGTGGATTGTCTCATCTAGCTTTCAACAATATCTCCCATAATGTTGTGCTGCATAGGTTGTCTTACCTTTTATCATTAACCAACATGCTCTTTTTTGCGTGTGTGTCTTATTGTTATTTTGTGTGTGTAGGGCCTGAAGCGCAGCGAACAGAGCAGCATGCTGGAGCTCTTCAGGCAAAGGCTACCCACTCCACCCTCGGGAGCAGACGGCGGCCCCTCTCTGTCCTTCAGTACCCCGACCCCTGAGCAAGAATCCTCACGTATCCGCAAACTAGAGAAGCTCATTAAGAAGAGACTGTGAAATCACATCTTGAAAAGCGTAGGCTGGCAACTTTGTTGCAGTTATTCGACTCAAAGACTCCCATCATGCTCCATTCGGTTGTCGTGCAGAAAGAGGAAAAAGTTGACTGAATTTTCTGACTGATGCGCACCCAAGCTGAGGGTGGATTATGAAGAAACTTCCTCAACTGTTTGATTTGACGTTGTTACACATGTCACGTACTTCTGTGGTTTCATTACACTAAAGCCTGAGCTTTGTAACATTACTTCATTGTTGCACAGTGTTTTTTGCAGAATGTGGAGTTGTTGACTAAACTCTGATCAGAGAGCTTTTGGCTGCTCCTCTCGACATATCTATTCCAGGATGATTATGAGAGGCCTGATCTTAATTAAAGCTGAAAATAATATACTTCAAGGATAACGGTGGTTTTCCTCATCTGTTTGAATTCAGTGTGGGGTTGAAATCTGTGTGCCATTCATTAAAGGGGGACATGAATCGTAGGTGTTCTGATTGTTTGTGTGTGAACAGTGGCCCGAACTGAACTTGTAGCTTCTTAAGCAAACAGGGTCTTTGGATTCCCTTCAGTTTTTAAGACTGAGGCTGTCTTTGACCTTAATCTCACAAGCGTGCAGTCATATTTTGTAAAAGTTAATCCTCTGTTAACTGTTAATCTATAGTGACAGGAAGTCCAGGTTTTATTTAGTGAATGTGTCCATAAAAGTGCACATATGGGTTTACCCCAGTGTTTTTTGTGGGTCTCTCAATGTCAAACATATTCCAAAATTGGCTTTTAGCCACCAAAATCTTATCTGATGCTTTTTCTCTGGCTGTGTTCATGTATTTTGACATCAGTGTCTCCTGCCACCTTTATAAGTCCTTGTTGGCAAAATAAATGGCTGCATCTAGTGTGCACATTAGTGCCTTCAGGTGCAAAATGTTACTGCTTTGAATTGTCTGTATTCTGTGCACTACTGGCAACAGTGCTAAAACTTTCCTGCAGGTTTTCCCTTATGCTTCATCACATGGGTGTATGCTGGTTTGTTTGTTTCTTCACATGCACTTCTCGAACAATACCAGGAAAACACATCAACCTGATTTTGCCAGGTTGCAATTTGAATGAGGATCTGGAAAAGTTCCCATGGCTGGCTCAGTCTCTTGCTGCCAATTATCTTCTAACCAATCAGCAGCCACTAAATGATTCGAAAGGCGTTTCCTTTCCTGTGTTTGTGGATCTGAAAGCCCCCTTTGAAGGGGAAAGAAGTTTGAAGAGGAGCCGCGGGCAGCGGGACCAGTTCAGTCTTTCTCAGCCTTGCACAGAAATAAACCTGCTCACGTCTCTTTAAATATTTTCACTGTGGGGGTAGCTTAAAGTAGTTGGCGTTTTGAGATGTTAAGATAAAGAAGTTTGAAGTTCGAGTTTCTGGCTTTGGAGGGGGGGGAACAGATTTCCCTCCTGGTTGATGACTTTTCCAGCGTGCAGCCGTGAATGCTGTCCGGGAAGAGGTCAGCAGCAACACCGCGGGACTTTGTAACAAAATAACTAAGAAAAAGAAGAACAGTACGAGGGACTGCACACTGGAAGTAATCCTCTTTCGTAACCTGCCTCTTACTCGCTGGGATTTTGCAACTTTTAACTAGAAATGGTTGGCAGTTTGAACTTGCCAAATGTATGTGAAGGAGATCCTCTGGATATGAGTTGCAGGGCTGAGAGAGGACTTGATAGCCCGGACTCTGGCTTACCCCCGAGTCCGAGCCCCAGCGCCTGGCTGCTGCCTGTGTCCGCAGATAAAGCCGGTGGAGTGAGCTCGGTGTCCGAAGACGAAGGAAGGGGTTCCCTGGTACGTACT